>APFE030703015.1:437845-462987 GCA_000404065.3 Pinus taeda | reverse complement strand
ATATTGATGTTCAGTATCACTTTGTGAGGGATATGATAGAAGACAAAAAGGTGTTTCTGGTAAAGGTGGACACTTTGAAGAATACTGCAGATGCATTGACAAAATTTGTGAGCTCTGATAAGTTCTCTTGGTGTAGAGAAACAATGGGTGTTGTAGGGCTGGATAAATGACTAAGCTCTCTTGTGGCCCCCTATGGAAAGAAAACAACAATTGGGAGAATGTTGGGTTGCGTTATATTCTTTCCACGACTAGCCCACATAGTTAACCAGGTGGTTAGAAGGGGGGTGGAGCCCCCCCTTTGTTGCGCTGATTGCGTAGCGGAGGGAGTCACAAGGGGGTTTAAGGGGTGCAGGTAAATTTTGTTTTTGGACCCTATATTAGGTTGGGAAGACCTACCTATGGTTTTGTGCATGACTTTTCGCACATGGCTTTTGGACGTGATGGTTTTCGGTCCATGGTTTTGGACACGATGGTTTTCGGTCCATGGTTTTGGACACGATGGTTTTCGGTCCATGGTATTGGATGCTTTGGCATGTATAAATATGTATTATAACATTGAAAGGAAAATAATGAAAAATCAAGTTGGTAGTCCCGGTTTTGGGATCCAGGGGAAAATCTATTGTATATGTGTTTTATGTTTTATGCTCTCGTATTGTTTATGTTCTGTGTTTTAGAATTCATATGCAGGTAATTTCTGTATGGGGTTAAAGCCTACATTGAAAGGATATGAAGACTATGATGGAAGTCTGAAAAAGATGGAGACCCTTGACAATGGATATCTTTGAGAGATGTGTCAACATATATGTAGGATTTTGATACCTACAGGAAGATGTCATGATGAAGAGCCATCTTGTAAGGTACTATTTGATTTGATGTTATGATTTCTTGAATAATATCTAGAATAATGGAACAAGAGTTGTAAGCACAAGTACAACTACATTCATGTGGTGGATGGAAATTCCTGAAAGAAGCATGATTAGCCATATGAAGAATGTTCCATATATGTACCAAGAAGACCACTTTCCATGAAGAAAGGAATGACATGGTGAACCAAGGAGGAAAGTGATAGATGGCTAATGCCCTATAAGGAAGAAGCTCGACTAAATTTCATGACATCAAGCAAAGAAATTGATCAAGAAGTTAAAGGACCCATGAAGAAGAATTTGTTTATGAAAAGGAGAATCCCTAGTTAAGAGGGAGCTCTGTCAAGTCCCTAATTAAGAGGGATCTTGGGCAAGTTCTTGGTCAAAAGGAGCTTGGTTACATTCCTTTACAATAATAGGAATATCTTCCCTAGTTGAGAGGGAGAGATATACACAACATTCTTGTCTTCACTCGGGAATAAAGAATGAAGGATTGGTAGTCATCTGACATCTGATGCTCTTTAAGGGTGTGTACGACATCCAAGATAAGAGTAGGAAAGAGGATCGATATTCTTTGAGGGCTAGGAACCCAAGATAAGAATAGTCCTAGAAGGTCATACTTAGTGAACACTCGCATGGGTATGTACCTTGAGAGACAATGATGAAGGTGTCTATAGTCATTAGTCTCACCAACATTGTGCTTTGATATGATGAGAGATAGAGTTTTTAGTTGAGGCCTTGCCGTGGAAACAATTTTGGTTACTATGATGCTATACAGATGGGTTGCCAATCTAATTCTTCTTATGAGAAATTCTTCAGATTGAGAATGACGAAGTACGATTATGAATACCTCCCTAGTTAAGAGGGAGTGTTGAAGAAAGTGTAACTAGGTTCAGCGTTCATAATGACATGATCTTTGTAAATGATGAAATAGAAGAAATGAAATTGTTTTTGTATGCCTTGCTACATGGGTTTCATGAGCAAGAGGTTTATTTGTTAGTGGCTCCCATTGAGAGCCTTGGGATTTATTATTGAGTCGAAGAGTCAGTGTCATATGACGAAGTTCTTCTTGAGCCTATGTTCAATGTATACAAGTTTATAGAAATGTCTAACAACCCTCCAAAGACAAGCACAATCCCTCTTGAAGAAGTCGGCCTCTAAACAATGTAAAAATAAGTCATATCGACTTACAATTAAAAGACACATTCCCTTCATTGGTTCAAGTTGGCTATTTATGGAGGACCAACTAATATAAATACCTAGCTAGGGTCTGTGTAAAAGTATAGGTACAAAACTCAGATTCTCTACAATTTTCGGATGGTTATAGGTTCTGAGATCCACATTACAGGAGGACAAAGCTCAGATGTCTCTAAAACTTTGATGTGCAAGTACAATGAGTAATTATAGTCTCAAGACTTCATAAATCTTAGAGAATTTCGTCATGCATCTTTGTTCTTCGGATGGGAATCATAGGATGAAGTTTCTCGGCCTCCTTATAGTCCTAATTATTGTAGTCTTGACCTCCTCGATGATCACAGTCTTGGCCTACAAATACAATGATCTCTAAAGAATCCTTACTGTCTTGGCATACTTGTGAAGAGGAGGATCTTGAAGTAACACTCTCTGTCTTGACATGCATTCTAGACGCGATCATGATCTTGGTATAGTGGTAATCATGATCATAGTCATTATCTTGATGAAGACGCAGTTACAAGGTTATGATCTTGATGAAGATCTTAGTGCAATTGTCATACATATAAATATCTAAGTATAGTGATCCCATCGTCATGGTGAAGGTCTCAGTAAAGAAGCAACATTGATCTAAGTGAAAGTGCAACAATGATCTCGATGAAGGTGCAACAAGGTTGCAACAGTAATGACCTTAATGATGCAATAATGATGATCTCAGTCTAGCAGTAGTGATGATGATGATCTCATCAATGATGAATAAAAGGATTGGTGTCTTGGTCTTGGAGTGGAAAAATAGGTCAAGGGTCATGGTCTTCGTATTCGTCAATTGGAATCTCTATAAGAGGCATTTGTGTTGGTTTTCCTCTTAGAAAGGCAACATATTTTGTTCTTGTCTCTTTTTGTTTTGGCAACTATTCGATGAAGTAAAAGAACATACACTAATAATAAGAGAAGATTGTACTAATAAGAAAAGTTAAAAATACATCACAAATAGTTATCATGGAAGAAGAATCTTATTAACCTAAATTTCCCTAGATTATTCAACACCTAGTCCAACAGGCAGAAATGATGTTTGTATAGTTAGTAGTAGTAATAATAATGGTACAATTGTAGTATGTAGCCTTTCTACATATGATATTTTGACTTTGTATTTTGATGGTTCCAAAAAGCAGGAGGATTATGGAGCTGGTTGCATTTTAATAGACCCGCGACAGAGAAAGCATTTGACCTCTAGTTGCTTGGAATTCAAGTTCACGAATAACACTCTGAAGTATGAATAACACTGCGAAGTATGAAGCACTTATATTGGGTTTACAAAGAGCCATCAACCTCAACATTGCAGTTCTTAAAGCAATAGGTGACTCATAAATTATCGTACAACATGATGAGCCTCATAAATGGGTAATTATATGGGCTCATTTTACCTCCTAACCTAGCCAAATCAACCATTCTCTTAGCTTATTGTATGATTTTCTAATTATATTTATGCTTGTAGAGTGAGTTGAGTTAGTTATGATGCCATGTGGTCTAATATGTGTTTAATGCAGATTATTGAAGAATTTTGTGGTCAAAGTCAAGGATCCAGTGGACAAATGGCAACAATCACTCAAAGTGGACAAAGGAGAGGACTTATAGGAGGGAGTCGCCCTCATTTATTACTTCTCACTTCGAATTCCCCTTCATTCAACTCAGAGTACAAGCAACCAAGTCATGCATTAGCAGTCAGCCAAGCAAGTGGAGGATAACTGATGGCTATCTCGAGTTTTGGGAGCCAAGCCTCCCTAATTTTAAGGAAGATGTTGGTAGCTTCATTTGTATAAGTAGAGAGGCCTAAGGCCTCACTAGGGTCAGATTTTTGTTGGATTTTTGTTGCAGTATTGCTTATGTAAACTCTGCTCAACTTCGAGCCAATTTTTTGAAAGTTCATGTAATCTTGTTATTGTTTTGGAAATAAAGATGGAATCCTTTTTGAGTTAGCAATGAGTTACCTCAGAAGGATGAAGCTCTTGGGTTAGGGCCCAATCCAAGCAGCCAAGATCCTCTTTACTTGTATTTGTATGTTTCATTTCAGTTTGTAGAATAGGTTGCTGCTAGATGTATTTCTTTTCTAGTTAAGAATAGGTTGCTTTTGATGGTTCAATAGTTTGATTCCATTTGTGCTTTCTATAGAAAATTAAGTCGTGATAAAGAAAAGATCCAAAAGGCTAGAAACAGTGCCTTGGCCTTTCTTCCTCCCTTTGGGACCATGATTTGAGGCAAAGACCCTCTTGCTGCTCCAAAAACACAGATTTTCCTCATTCATAGGATCTCTAGTGTTTGTAGCTTCTTAGTTGGTTCATAGTCTAGTTTAGCTTTGCTTCAAAACTTCTTCATGATGCTCGTTTCCTTATTTTCAACAATATTCTTTCATGCTTTATTTTCCTGCAATGGTTATCAGCATTTCCTTTCATAGGACATAGTTTACTTGATGCAATTTTTTTTTTTTTAGATACACTTATTTCCTTGCTTGCTTAATCTCATTGGTTTCCTGTCATTTGTTTATGAAACATATACCTTCTGGTAGTAGGCCAGCCTATCAGCCATCCCATTCTCCATTTGATCCATGCCCTATAGGTCGCCCAAGTCACCCCTCAATTCTGCCTTAGTTTCCTACATTTTCCATAGAATTTCTTCCTCTCTCCTTGAGCAAATCCAATCATCTTTCTCTCTCCTAATGATTCTTGGTAGACCCTAGGTGCCCTAACACTTCATTCCAACCTTCATTCACCTTTTCCACCCACTCTCACACCCTTAAAACAACCAAAAATTCTCTCGGCCTCCTCCTGTAGAACGTTGTTTTTCCTCCTGTAGATTTCCTGTGCCCTCCTATAGATTTTCCTATAGGATTTCTTTTGAAGGCCGAGTGTAGGAAAAGCCTCTAGAAGGCCACCTAAAACCTCCTAGGACCCATCCACACCATCCTACATCCTCTCAAGTCCCGAAACCACCCTCCATCACCACCTATTCGCTGCCACATTCACAAACAAATAAATTACATGCATGACACATTCACATAAAAATACATAGAAATCCAAAAATATGCTTTTTGCTCATTTACTTCCAGAAATAGCTTAGGTAGATGTTGTTTACTTCCTTGAGTAGGTAATGGCATTCTTTTCATGGTTTCCATAGTGCTTTCTACAAAAGTAGGATTAGTGGTTAACTAGGATTTCCTTGGTTTGCTTTACCTTCCAGTCTTCCTTTCTGCAAGTAGAATAGCATCAATAGAGTAATCTCTCTCTTTTTCCTTTCATCACATACAGAGCTTCTTCTAGAATCCATAGAAGTTGGCTTGAGCTCCTAGTGATCTTGCACCGGTTGACCAAGTGACAACCTGCAGTAAGAACTAGTACTTGTGCATATAGCACCGTCACTTCCAAGTTTGTTAAGAACTACTGGGTTGATAAGAGTAAAGTAGGAAGCCCAGGAGTTGCAACAATATTGCTGCAATACTGGTGCTCACCACTTTTTGGCACCGTTTCCCATCAGAGTATTCTGTGATTACTACTTTCTTCTATTTCTTCTTGCAACATTCTGCTAATAGTCTATTTTAGCAAAAGTAGACTAATTTATTTCTGCATATCCTTGCTTTCCTTTTCAATTCTGCAAATTTCATTTAAGCAAGAGTAGATTAGTCATTCTTTTCCTTCAGTTCTGCATTTCCTTGCTTTCCTTTTCAATTATGCAAATTTCATTTTAGCAAGTTCACTTCAGTTGGTTGCAATTTGTTTTATTCAATCAATTTCAATTTTGCAAGTACTATCAGTGTGGGGAAAAAAGAAAAAAAAACCAACCAAAAAGATTTCCTTTCATGCCACGTAGGAATGGAGATAACTTAGGAAAAATTTTGCCCAACACCCCCACTGCTTCACACAACCAAACTTTTCTCTTCTTCGGTGGTTGTAATCAAGAAAAACCCTTAGGTGAACAACAAGACATATTTGAAGAACCTATAGGGGAAGAAGAAGAAGAAAACATTCCTCTGGAGCCAATGACTGAAAACATAAATGCTAGGGGCAATACCTCTTCTTCAAATTCATCCATTAAAGGTGAAATTGGAAACATGCTGGAAGACTTCAAGAGTGAGATGCTGCAGATTCTTGCCATGCAAATGGATACCTTACATATCAAAAGAAAACAAGAGGAAGTAGAGAGGGATTTGGCCATTTTTTTCCCTAGATGCACCAGGAGGCATCATAGGAATGAATGCCTATTGAACTCTATAGAGATTTGTTCAATCTGTGAAGAAAATCATTCTACAGATAAGTGCCCTTCCTTGCCCAAACTTAAAGATGTATACCAAGGGGCTGAAGGAGCCACTTAACAGATTTATTACATAAACCAAAGGAGGCACATGGATTTAGACCATATCAGTAAGGGATGCAAGGAACATCTCAGGCATACTACAACCCCAACCAAGTCACATCCATACCTTCTTGGGGCCCCCTTTCTCATCCTTCTTGGTCCACACCTCCTCCTTGGTCCTTCACATCTCCATATCATGCCCAACTAGTCACCCATTCATTTCAACCCTATGCTTAGTCACAACTTTAGTGGAATGCATCTCATCATGGGTGGAGGCCCCAATACATCTCTCTTCCCACTCTTCTGCCTCCACCACCTACCCAACCACAACCCCATCCACATCCATCTCAAATATACACTCCCACTCGACTACCTCTACCACCATTTCCAAACCCACACATTGAAGTAGCTCCACCCATTTACAATGCTCAGGTACAACACTTCCAAACAACTCCTCTTGAGCTCAGTGGTATTCACCATAGCTAAGATAGAGTATTGCAAAAAAGAGATTATATTGATATCATTGAAGGACCACATCCAAAAGAAGAATATTCAAAAGAGAAGATCAAATAATCATGGGCTACACTTGATGAAGAGTAGACATCAAAATCAGAGATAGAGAGAGTTCCCTCATGGTTACCATCAAATCCTCCATGTATTCAAGAGAAAAATCAGCAAAAAGAGGAAGATGTGAAGGTCATGGTAGAAGAAGACATAAAGAATGATCTAGATCAGCAAAAGGACCACGAACATCACAACTGTATTAAAATATGGTTCCAGACAGTCACTAAGTTACAACATCACTCTCTTCCTCAACTATGCTTGATCCTTTCAAAGTCAAATCATTTGGTCTCTGAAATCCAGGTACATGTCAAAGCATACATTTCAAGCCTCCACATCATTTTGTCTATCATCTTGATGTGCACATGGCTCCATTGGAAGTATTCTTATACTTGAAAGTGATTTTTTTTCTCAAGTAGGGTAGGGTAGGAGAAAAAAAAAATGAAAAATAAGAGAAAAAATAATAAGGACTCAAGTGAAAACCTCCATGAGGCGCTTGAATCCCATCATTGGGTTGAAAACCTCTTCTGAGGCGGCCAGGGATGACAAAAAAAGAGAAAAATAAGATCCCTGGGTGAAAACCTCCCTTGGAGGTGCCTAGGGTAGGCAATTAAGGTGAAAACCTCTTTGAGGCGCCCTAGTTGTTTTCAAAAAAAAAAAAGGAGAAAAAAAGGAGAGTTTTTTTTGTTGCATTGCAGGTTTGTAGGAGGACTACAGGGAGTATAAGGAGGTTCCAAGGGGACCTTGACATTCATACCTGCACCCATCTCATCTTCTCCACACTTTTATCCATCATTTTTGGTATTTTTTCACCCCATTGTGCTTCTTTTTCAAAAATTGTGTTTTCTACAGGAGGCTCTGTGTTTTCTACAAGAGGTTCCTGTAGGAACTATAGAGAGCTAGAAATGGATACAAAATGTAGTTTGAGGGATAGGGAAGCTTCATGAAGAACCTATAAACCCGCCTACAGTCTTCAAACCTCCTTGCCATCATTTTCAAACCTACATCACACCCCAAGCATCATTTTTCTTCCTGTCCAAGAAAAACACATAATTTTTTTTTTTCATTAAAAGAAAAAAAACCAAAAAAATAAGAGAGGACGCAGCACCATCCACCCATCATTCTCGAGCTTCTACCACTCATTTTCCTTGCTATACTAAAAAACTACACGCTGCTTTGTTTTACTATAGGATACAAAAATACATAGAGAAAAAAATTGTTTTCTTCATAACTTGAAAACCGTGCATCCATTTAAAAAACTGTTTCAAGGGGAGATGCATATGGATGATGGTAACATGCTCAAGCAATTTCAGTAAATTCCAGTGCACAATTACCAAGAAATTGGCCTCCATCACCTTCAACCATTTTTGCATTTTCTCAATATCCATGCATCCATTTAAAAAACTGTTTCATGGGGAGATGCATATGGATGATGGTAACATGCCCAAGCAATTTCAACAAATTCAAGTTCACGGTTTCCAAGAAATTGTCCTCCATAACCTTCAACCATTTTTTGTTTCTATCGAGATCCATGCATCCATTGACCAAAATTTTTCTATGGGGAGGTGCATAATGATGATGGAAACATGCTAAGAAATTTTCACATCAATTCGGTCTACCGTTTGGGAGATATGGACAAAACAAGTCATTGTCCTGCAAACCCACAACAACTAATTCCATAAAATCTAGCACCAGCAGCAAGGGATAACACATCTGAAGGATGAAAAGGCACATGCAACTCAACTCCAACAAAAGAAGAACTTGCAAAAACACACAACAACACAACATGCATAAAGGGAAATGAAGACATGCAGAGAGAGAGAGCGCCACAATGCCTCACGTCAAATGCATTTGGATCTCAGGTAAGTAACTAACCTGCTCCTATGTTTGCATCTGTGTAATTAGAAGGCACTGAACAACAATGATATGGTTGAGGTTGAATGAGGGAAATGTGGCTAGTTAACTTGGCCACCTTCATCTAGTCGACTCCACTCATCCGAAGATGTCACCCACATGTGCGCACAATCAACTCAAGAAAGATGTCAAGGAAAAGTAGTGGAGGAAGTGTGAAATCTGATGCAATCATGAGGGATGATTACGAGGAAAGGGCCATGATGACAAGGCATGTGGGGACTGATGGTTTGAATATGGCCAATGTACACTTTGCCAGCTCACCCTCCATCATCAGAAATATTCATAAAGGGCAATAAGTACTCCTCCCCGAGCACTCTCACCACCTTTTCCTTCATTCTCTCCTCGAAACTTCACTCCTGCAATATCCTTATGCCCCCACATCTTCGTAACTATCATTCTCCATTGATCTCTCCCATATTCCTGCTCTCAGCATTTTCTACAGGAGCACTTACAGGTTCTACAAGAGCACCTACAAGAATTCTACAAGAGGGAGAACAATCTTCTATAGGAGGGTCAGTGAGTTGTTTTGAAGGGAGAAAACACGGGTTTTAGCATGGTTTTTGATCCGAGGAGGTAGGTTCCATGCATTACCCCCATTGAATATCAAAATATGCAAGAAGTGGTTTAAATTTGAGGGTGAAATCAAGCCTTTAGGTGGAGGAAATACATAAAAGAATTTCTGCTTATTTCTTAAAAAAAACACAGTCTCTCTATTTCTCTGTTTTTCTTCAAAAATTGTTGTCTCCTTCTCCACATTTGGATTCCAAAAGAAAAATAAACAAAATGACAAGAGGTTTTATGAGGAAGGAGCCGACCAACTCCTTCAGGCTCCATGCACATCCCCAAGTAGTGGACATATTCACAAGAGCAAAATGGATGAACTTTTTTGAGAAATTTCGAGGTTTTGATGAGGAAATTGCTCAAGAATTTGCCCACTCTTTGGTCCTTCACACCAGAACACATGCCATTGTCACCTTTAGAGGTTTTTCCATGGAGATAACCCCTGAGTTTATCAGTAGGGTTACTACCCTTCCTCTTGGGTTGCCTTGGAGTAAGGACGAAAAAATAATTAGCCAAGCTGCCAAGAAAAACTTCTTCCAAAACAATGAAACCCCTGTAGAAGATAAAAATGGCATAAGAAGGGCTAGCATAACATACCCTTGGGATGAGGTTAGCTATCAAATAATCAAGTATATTTCCTATGAGGGGAGGTACAACATTGTCTATGGTTACCACTTTAGAATCATGCATAAATTAAGGTATGGCATGGACACTCCAGCCGCTCCGAAGCTCAACATCCCCTACTTCCTCCTGCAGTCTCTCATTGAATCTATCATTAAAGTTCAAGCAGGTAATTTAGAGTAGCTAGCTCACCATGGGTTAATCAAAATTTTAGTGGAAGAAGCCCTCCATACATTCACACTCCCCATAGCATGAGAAATCTTCCGAAACATGACAGTTGAAGATGACATAAAGACCCTGACCTATGATATCAGTCCTACTGGCAGTGAGGAGGAAGAGCAACAAGGGGGATAAGGTGAAGCAGCTGGGGATTTAGAAGAACAAGAAGTGAAGAAGGAAGAAACCAAGATAAAGGAGGAGAAAGCTGAAGAAACAGAGCAGGGAGAAACAGAGACAGAGAAAGAGACAAAAGGAGGAGAAAAAGGGGTAGAAAAGAAAGAAGTGTCCGCTGAGACCCTAGAAAGAGAGGTAGCAGTTGCTCTCACTACCCTCAGCACATGAATTAAGCCAAAACAAAAGAGGGAGAGGTAGACCTCAGGGTATTTTAGGGCTAGGAAGAGCACAAGAATCAAAATAGGGAAACCCTAGCCTTCTTCTAAAGTGCCAATTATTATTGAAGATTCTCCCTCTGCCCAAGGAAAAGAATCCCCTTCCAAGGCACCTATCACTTATGAAAGGGAGACTCCTAGATCTCCCACATGGAAAGAAAAAGTAGAACTACAACACTCAAAAACAGTCGTGCAGGAGGCACAGGCTGTTCTACAGGAGACCCTCTTAAAACTACAGGAGACCCAAACGCTTGAAAAAAGGGTATAAGGACAACCACAGGGAAAGGAGGAAGCACTAGAGGCACAAGAACCTGATCCCCAGCCTAGTCTTGGCTCCTACTACAATCTTCTTGAGGGGGGAAGAATAATTCCACAAAAAATTGCAATTCCACGATTCTTTGAATTGGAGAAAGAAAGAACAAGGACCCATAGGTGGATGCAAATAGCCAAGTCCAAAGGAGTTGAGGATAATGGCCATATGGAGAATAAACTCAAAGAAATGGGCAGAGAGTTAAGTGCTGTCAGACATAGAGAAGCAGTTGTAAGAAGCCAACTTGAAACAGAAAATGAATTGCTAAGGAGGCAGCTGCAAGATAAAGAGACCCAATTTGTATGCATGGCTAGTTGGTCTATGGCCGCATTGCAATGTAGGACACCAGAAAAATCCTATGGCCAGTATCTCAAGGACCAATGGTTGCAATTTCAGATAAAGACTTTGGCACAAAGAGGTACAATGCCTTTCCAAGACTACAGGTAGTTTATGGACTTGTGTGACCAAAGCACATCATAAGTTAAGGCAAAGATGGCAAAATTCTATCTGCATAACATGGCCCTCATAGACATGAATGTGTGGGACCCTAATGCTAGGCTAGGGGACCTGCAACTAATGGCCATGGCCTCATGGATGAACCATGAAGAGTTAAGAGCAACAAAAATAAGAAGGTTGATGATACAGGAGCAGAATGAGCCCTTAATGATCAGAGCTGAGCCATCAGACCCCATGGTACTCATCAGCACACATAACCTGCTTGCACATAACCTTAGATTTCCCCTAGAAATATCAGTGATTAGGCACAAGCCATTGCACATTTTGAGGATATGGAAAGGTTACTTGGGGATGACTCTGTGCATGCATGTATGAGAAGATGGAACACCTGGCCACACAGTCTGCAGATCAGAGAGTATCATTCCCTAATGAGGATGAAAGAGGCATTAAGGAGAGTGCCAATGTACAAGTGCTCCATGCAGAGGCTGAAGGTCAATTGGATTGGCCTCAAATTGAATCCCCCGCTGCTGCTAGGCATGCTAGAAGGCAGAAAAGAAGAAGAAGAGCAACAACAGTGGGAAGAGGTAGATAGAAAGGCATGATTCTATGACAAGGAAGAGGAGACCACATTAAAAAAATGGGATGCTAGGGAGGCCACCAGGGCGATAAAAGATGAGGAGATGGAATAAGTTGCTCAGAGGATGAGAAACACTTTTAGTAGGAGGGTGATGATGAGGCTCATAAATGGGTCATTATATGGGCTCATTTTACCTCCTAACCTAGTGAAATCAACCATTCTCTTAGCTTATTGTATGATTTTCTAATTATATTTATGCTTATAGAGTGAGTTGAGTTAGTTATGATTCCATGTGGTCTAATATGTGTTTAATGCATATTATTGATGAATTTTGTGGTCAAAGTCAAGGATCTAGTGGACAAATGGCAGCAATCAATCGAAGTGGACAAAGGAGAGGAATTATAGGAGGGAGTCCCCCTCATTTATTACTCCTCACTTCGAATTCCCCTTCATTCAGCTCGGAGTACAAGCAACCAAGTCATGCATTAGCAGGTAGCTGAGCAAGTGGAGGATAACTGATGAATATCTCGAGTTTTGGGAGCCAAGCCTCCCTGATTTTAAGGAAGCTATTGGTAGCTTCATTTATATAAGTAGAGAGGCTTAGGGCCTCACTAGGGTCATATTTTTGTTGGATTTTTGTTGCAGTGTTTCTTATGTAAACTTTGCTCAACTTCGAGCCTATTATTTTGACAGTTCATGTAATCTTGTTATTATTTTGGAAATAAAGATGGAATCCTTTTTGAGTTAGGAGTAAGTTACCTCAGAGGGCTGAATCCCTTAGGTTAGGGCTTAATCCAAGTAGCCAAGCTCCTCTTTACTTGTATTTGTATGTCTCATTTCAATTTGTAGAATAGGTTGCTGCTACATGTATTTCTTTTTTGGTTAAGAATAGGTTGCTTTTGATGGTTCAGTAGTTTGCTTCCATTTGTGCTTTCTATAGTAAATTAAGTAGTGATAAAGAAAAGATCCAAAAGGCTAGCAACAGTGCCTTGGCCTCTCTTCCTCCCTTTGGGACCATGATTTGAGGAAAAGACCGTCTTGCTGCCCCAAAAACACAGATTTTCTTTATTCACAGGATCTCTAGTGTTTGCTGCTTCCTAGTTGGTTCATAGTCTAGTTTAGATTTTCTTCAGAACTTCTTCATCATGGTCATTTCCTTATTTTCAATAGTCTTCTTTCATGCTTTATTTTCCTGCAATGGTTATCAACATTTCCTTTCATAGATCATAGTTTACTTGATGCAAAAACTCTGTTTTTTAGATACACTTATTTCCTTGCTTGCTTAATCTCATTAATTGCCTGTCAATTGTTTATGCAACAGATTTCTTCTGGTAGTAGGCCAGCCTATCAGCCATCCCATTCTCCATTTGATTCATGTCCTACAGGTCGCCCAAATCTCCCCTCAATTCTGCTTTTGTTTCCTACATTTTCCATAGAATTTAGTCCTCTCTCCTTGAGAAAATCCAATCATCTTTCTCTCTCCTAATGATTCTTGGTAGATCCTAGGTGCCCTAAGACTTCATTCCAACCTTCATTCACCTTTTCCACCCACTCTCACACCCTCAAAATAACCAAAACTGCTCTCGGCCTCCTCCTATAGGCCTCCTGTAGAACGCTATTTTTCCTCTTGTAGATTTCCTGTGTCCTCCTGTATATTTTCATGTAGGCTTTCTTTTGAAGGCCGAGTGTGGGAAAATCCTACAGAAGGCCACCTAGGACCTCCTAGGACCCATCCACACCATCCTAAATCCTCTCAAGTCCTGAAACCGCCCTCCATCACCACCTATTCGCTACCACATTCACAAACAAATAAATTACATACATGACACATTCACATAAAAATACATAAAAATCCAAAAAGATTCTTTTTGCTCGTTTAATTCCAGAAATAGCTTAGGTAGATGTTGTTTACTTCCTTGAGTAGGTAATGGCATCTTTTCATGGTTTCCATAGTGCTTTCTGCAAAAGTAGGATTAGTGGTTAACTAGGATTTCCTTGGTTTTCTTTACCTTTCAGTCTTCCTTTTTGAAAGTAGAATAGCATCAGTAGAGTAATCTCTCTCTTTTTCCTTTCATCACATATAGAGCTTCTTTTGGAATCCATAGAAGTTGGCTTGAGCTCCTAGTGATCTTGCGCCGGCTAACCAAGTGACAACCTGTAGTAAGAACTAGTACTTGTGCATATAACACCATCACTTCCAAATTTGTTATGAACTATCGGGTTGATAAGAGTAAAGTAGGTAGCCCAAGAGTTGCAACATTAATGCTACAATACTGGTGCTCACCACAACAGGTACGTGATACCATACATTGTGTGTCACCTCATCTCAAAAGTTACCAACAAGAGGTATGGCGTTTTATTTCACATTTCCAAGCTTTTAGTATTATCTCTATTGCTAGAATGTGTAATGTAGCTATAGATGCATTAGCAAATGTTGTTGCTAGATTGTCACCACTTCGGGACAAATTTTCTATAGAAATTATTTATAAGCCATCCGTCCCTAATAATATTACTAATTTACATGTTTTCAATGATGACCAACAAATATTGGATTTTATGGCGAACACCGATGTATTCAAAGACACAATGATTGATGAAGATGAGCACGCAGAGACATTACAAGATGCAGCTAGCACAAGAAAAGGAAACCTCATGTTGAAAGGCATGGTATCATTAGAAAAGTTGTATGACTTGAATAATCACTTTTGAGGGCCAATTAATGCAAAGACCCACAACTCAATGTTTTCACATGAGCAAATAAATTTGGGAATAGAAAAGGATCCGAAGTATGTCAATCTTGGTACGTGATGCACACCACAGGAGCGACAAGATTTTATCCACTTATTCAAGCAGTATCGAGATGTGTTCATGTGGATGTATGACGAGCTCAAAACTCGTGACACACAATTATCTAGCATGTAATTCCAATCAAAGAAGGGGCCAAGTTGTTCCAACAAAAGATACAAAAACTACATCCTATGCTCAAGCCTCTCATTCAAAAGGAGTTAAGGAAGTTGTTGGATGCTCAGAAGTTGTGATATGCTCGGATCATATATAAGGTGGGACATTCTACCTAGGTATCAAACTTGGTCCCAGTGAGGAAGAAGTCCGGGGAATTTTTCTTTTGTGTTGATTTCCACAACTTGAACCGTGCCTCAGACAAAGACAATTACCTCGTGTCGTCTATGGAGCAGATATTGCAAACAATATCGAGGTCAAAGACAATTTCTTTATTGTATGGGTATTCAAGATACAATCAGGTTCTAGTCTCAGAGCCTGACAAACTTAAAATGACATTTAGTACTAAGTGGGGTACATGCACATTCAAGAGAATGCAATTTGGGCTGATTAATTCCAGTGAAGCATTTAAACTCGCCATGGACAATGAATTCTGTGGATTTATTGGAAAAAGTGTGGTGGTCTACCTAGATGATGTTACAATATTTTCTAAGAAGAGATTCGACCATATATGCCATTTGCGGAAAATTTTTGAGCGATGTCACAAATATGGGTAATCTCTTGGGACACATCATTACCAAAAGTGGGATTAAAGAAGACCCTGAGGGGGTCAAAACAATCATGCAGATTCCCTTCCCAACAAACAAGAAAGCTATGCACTCCTTCCCGGGGAAAATCAACTTCCTCTGAAAGTTCATCTCTGATTACACTCAGATTGTCAATCCAATACAGGATATGGTAAAGAATGATGCAATCCAAAGATGCGCTAAAAGGAAAAAGTATGCATTCTCCCTATCAAGCAAGCTATCGATGAAACACCTTCTCTATACAACCCAGATTTCACCAAATATTTTCAGCTCTACACCTTGGTTCTGACTGTTCTCTCACCACTGTGTTTATGCAAAAGGATGATCAGAACAACGAGTGGCCAATATATTTTATGAGCTCTAGTCTTCAAGGACTTGAACTCAACTATCCTGCCATTGATAAACAAGCTTATGCAATATACAAGGCGGTGAAACACTTTCGACCCTACTGTTTGTTCCAAAATGCGGATGCAAATTAGAGTTTCATTTGCTATCAATCCGGGTAAGTAACTTCTAGGATCATCCAATATATATGGACTTAGAGACAAACTAAACTAAGCTAGTTGAAGAAATATTAAAGTAGACTGTTCATTAATATTTCTAATCAACTATTTAAACTAATGAAGTTAAAGCTCTTAACAATAATTCTGATTGATTGCATGAAATATTAAAGCTCTCTTACAAGAGACTATTCGTTTATATCTCAAGCATATGAATAAGAAACTTAAACTAATGAAATCAAATA
Organism: Pinus taeda; assembly: GCA_000404065.3. Classification (NCBI taxonomy): domain Eukaryota; kingdom Viridiplantae; phylum Streptophyta; class Pinopsida; order Pinales; family Pinaceae; genus Pinus; species Pinus taeda. The sequence continues at coordinate 446,691 of APFE030703015.1, read as the reverse complement.
TTAAATAACAAATCAGATTCATTGAAGGAAACATTAATACTTTCTTACGAAAGGTCATTCGTTAATATTTCAAACATATGAACCTAATAATTTAATCTAATGAAATTCACAAACAAACATAAAATAAAATCCTACCAAAATAAAAGTGTACTTGCTAGGCAATGGGGATCCTTCCAAGGATTCACAAGCACACCAAAAGAGAAGTCAAATGTAGAGGATCAGAGAAGCTCCGTTTTATTCATCATCAATTGCAAATTGCAATTACAACCATTACAATGATTCTCCAAATCTAACTTCTCATTACCATCCTATAAGATACTAAGATTCTAAATTACAAATGAAGGACTCGGTTCTAAAATTCTAAAAATTAAGATTACAAAATGGAGATTACAAATGAAGGAGATAACACTCTTATTTATACAAAAGCTATGATAACAAACTCATAAATGTAAACCTACTATTCCCTCCTTTGATCCACATATTTCTCAACCAATGGTGACACATAACCCTATCCTCCATGATCTCCTCCATGAGGCCCATGATCTTCTTCATGAGGTCCATGATCTCCTCAAATTCGAATTTGAACATAGAGTGCCAGATATAGATGCTTTGGAAACTTCCTTTGTACCTACACATGTCAAATTTCTCATTCCAATTGTTACGTATAAGTATATGGATATTATTTTCTAAAGTTTAACCACAAATTCACTTAAAAATACTAAGAATTAATAATGTTTTGGAAAACACAATGGTAACCCATTTAATGATGAAAGTGAAGCTGATGTGGTGACATGGTGGTGGAATAAAGGTGAGAAAATGTGTGAATGGAGTGAAAGTGGATGTATTTTAAGGATAATTCTTAGGCCTAACACCTACCTTTTGAAAAATCACTAAATTATCTTTGTTCTGTACCCAACAATTAGATCATTGTTTGTTCAATAAGAGTTGGGTGAGAGGAGAAAATTGGATGATCATATTACATGAGTACGATCTAGAGTTCAAACCAATTCACACAATTAAGGGCCATGGTCTATGTCGACTAGCAGCAGAAGCAGTGGATGCAAAAGAAGAAGATCCTTTTGGATGGGAACAAGGAATCAAAATATACAATGTAGACCGAACTATTCCCACTATTATCACAGACTCTTGGTACGCATATGTGAACCAATACCTTGAGAATGGCACCGTGCCATCTCATTTATCCGCATGACAAAAGAGAGCACTTAGACTCAAAGCATTATCTTACCAGTTGGTGCCTGGGGTGTTTTTCACAAAGCACCATAATGAAGTATTTCTTAGGTGTTTGGAAGCATGTGATTCTGATAAAGTATTGCATGACCTCCACGATGGACCAGCTAGGGGACATTTTGCAGGAAACACAACTGTGCATAAAATCATGCGGGTTGCTTTCTATTGGCCCACATTGTTCAAAGATGATCACGCTTACGCATGTAAATGTCTGGTTTGTCAAAGGTGAGCCGACCTAAACAAGAAGTTAGCCATCCCATTACAACCTATATGGAAGAACCCTTTCAACAATGGGGTTTGGATATTATCGGAGAAATCTTTTCGCATTCATCAAAGCAACACTGCTATATTTTGACTGCCAAAGACTAATTTACACGATGGACATAAGAATTTTGACTTAAAAAAGTGAATGATCAGGAAGTCATTAATTTACTTCAACAAAATATCATCTCCATGTTCGACATTCCTACTTCATTTGTTTTTGATAATGAAACATAGTTCTCAATGCTAAAACTCTATGATTTTGCATTAGAAAATTGAATTGTATTGAAGCATTCAACTAATTATTATTCACAGGGGAATGGTGTTACAGAGTCCACCAATAAGAACCTTATCTATATCATCATAAAGACCATATTCTTTGAACATAGGAAATGACACTCTGCTTTGGTAAATTCTTTGTGGGTTGACCGAGTCACGCCAAAGACCTCTTTGAACTTGTCCCCTTATTTCGTGGTGTATGGAAAAGAAGCCATCCTCCCTCCTAACATTTACTTACTCGCTCTCTAACTTTCGCGAGAATCCCAAGGAAATCCATGTTTATTAGTGCACTGTAGGATGGTCACTCTTTACAAATTGTATGAAGAAAGGCTGAAAGCAAAAGAAAGATTTTCACTTCATCAGAACTATATCAAGACGTGGTTCGACAAGAAGTTTGTAGGGAAGAATAACTTTAGTGTGGGTGACTTAATCTTAAAGTGGGAAAAAGACCACAAGGACAAAGGAAAACACACCAAATTTTAATCCTTATGGATTGGACCATTCATAGTCCATGAAAAGCTTGGCCAACACACGTATTGTCTGCAATCACTTGACGGGAGGATTAACTCTCTTCCTATCAATGGCCATGACTTAAAAAATTATTTTCAATGACGATATGGGGTTGTGCCCTACACTATGTACATAGTAATTCCTTGTTTGTTTGATTTTCGTTTTGTTTTCTGTATGTGTCATGTAAATAAATGTTGTGTGTCAATGTGTTTCTTGGCTTCTTTGTGTGTAGCCGAGTTAAAAGGGAGTCTTGTGACACTTCAATATTTGGCTAACCTCCTATCCATCTTCCTTATGTTGTTTTTATCTTTTAGTTGACGAAATTTCGACAGAAAATATGATCTGTCTGAAAGGAGAGTTTTGGTTAAACCCTGAACCTATGTCTATTCACGAAAACCTTGTGCCCATACTCTTTGTTTTTTGTTTTTGATGTTGTTGTTTTTTTATGTTTTTGTGTTGTCATGCCTATCCAAGTAGTAGAGGAGGAGAAGGAGAAAAATCTAAACGAGCAAACCTAAATCAGAGGTCTCTATATGCTTCTATGAAGGAACAACCTATTCTACTCTCAATAAGTTGGGATCCCTCTTCCACCCATAAAATGAATAAGTGCCAATGCACAGTCCTATACAATAAATAAATAAATAAAATGTGAAAGAAGAGAGAGGCTTATTGCGTAGAGATGTGAAGCAAGCAACTCTGCTGGGGTAATGTCCAGGCTCGCTGGCAGTTGAAATGTTTGTGTTCTTGTAGTGACTCCATCAGGGTATTGTCTAAGCCTACAGGGAGTGGAATAACACCAAACATGAAAAACAATACTCTAAAAATCTTAAGCTCGTGAACTTCACTGCCATCCCTAACTTGAAACTTTGCGATAGTGCTGAATCTTATGATGTGTTCACCTGAGAAAGGTATAGATGTGACCATTTTTATTCATGGGGTAAGTGGGGAGACCAAGGTAATCCACGCGATGAATCAATACTCCCCAAAGAACCAAGGCTTTGCACATAAGAGTTAACCAAGGTAGAGAAGCTGGAATTCTATTAGTATGTTGCCAAGTTTTGTCGTTGCTACAACACCCTCCAAAATTTTGGCTTACGCTCAATTTCAGAGCCTTCTTTGGTCTTGTACATTGTCATCGCAACTTCGAAACTCATTTCGTGTGTTTTCTTGAGGATTTTTTGTCCCCTTTGCAAGATATGCAAAATGTCGTATTTTCACATGTCAGATGTTCCATAATGTATAGAAGCTCTTTTTGGTGGCTTCAAGAGGTCACCTTTGTGTAAATGAGTTGTTCTAACCATGTAAACATTCGTCACACTCATTTCAAAAGTTCTAAGGATTTTCACGCAAGTGTCGTCACGGTCTTCGCAAAGTGTATCTTAGGTGTTACACTTATCGTAAAGTTGTCATAAAGATGTCACACAGAGGGAAATGAATTGTCATGTGTCTTGGATGATCTATGTTGTTGTGTCCTCAAGTATTCTAAGTGTGTGATCACAGTTGAAGTTTTATCACTGTTCACATCATCCTCATTGAACCTGCACTTAGTCATTTTCTAGAAAGATTCTAGACCAAGAAACCTAGCTTCACTCGACCTTCCTCAAATGTGCATTACGTAGTCTCTATCCTCAGTTGTGACCTCACCTCTTTCCACTGCGCAATGTGTAGTTACTATCTCCCAGGATTGTTGTACTACATAGTTTCTATGCTCAAGCCCTGGCCTTGACCCCTAGAATTGCGCAATATTTTTCCCTAGCCTGGCCTTAAATGCACACTGCATAGTCTCTAGCCTCAAGCACATCCTTGAGCTCCTGAACTGTGCAACTATGCAACGGTCAAACCTCTCTTGTCTCCCAAAACTACGCAATGTGCTGCCCAGTGCTTATTCCCTCAGCCTATCACACTGACCATGGGAATTGCATAGTTTGTCCCCTCAGCCCAGCCTAAACTGTGCATTGCGCAGTCTGAAGGCTCCCCTTTCCTGTTTTAGATGCACAACTGTGCAGTCACTGAACCCTTTTCCCAGCCTTCCATCCAATTATAGCTCATTCAATGGATCAACATGCTCAATCTTAGACTAGGGGGTTTTCAAACTGATGTCATCTCATGATGAGTGAATAGTAGAAACAAGTACCTCATTATGCCATGACAAGATGATGAAGAATGAGATGAAGGAGTGCAACATGCTGAAAGACCATCTTGTAGCAGAGTATGCAAGTTGATCAATCAATAGAAAAAAAAGGGACACCAATTTGCGATCACCATTCAAGACTTGAGACCATTGAAGATCCCTTATCACCAAGCCATGCAGAGTTGAAAAGAAGACATGCAACACATAGTGATAGCAGTGGCTTGACATTGCCACATCATCAAGAAATTCTATGTCAGCAGTGTCATGTTATGAGTTGTCACATGCCACACCATTGTGGTTAATGATGTAAATTGTGTTTTAAAAATTTCTTGTAAAGCGGAATTCCAAAGGACATGTATGGAATATGAAGAGTCGTGAAAAGTTGAAAGGTCATAGGAAGTCAAACAATGATGAGGGTAGATGAAGAGTCACAAGGAAGGTGAAGCATCACTTCCTCATTTGTATATATACACCATCTATTGGGTGTGTGCTATATTCTTTCCACAACTAGCCCCATGCACGGGGGGGTCATAGGAGTGGTGATAGCCCCCCATGTTTGTTGCGCCAAGTGTAGCAAGGGGGGTGATAGCCCCCCTTGTCAGGGGGTTTGAGGGGGGCGATAACCCCAATCTAAGTGGTCTAGGGCAACGCCCAAGTGAAAAGTTTTTTGGACCCTATATTAGGTGGGCGGACCTACCTATGGTTTTGTGCATGGTTTTCACACATGGTTTTGAGCATGATGGTTTTCTTCCCATGGTATTTTGTAGATCGAGTAAAGGGAACTACAATTATGTTCTAATCCCCGGGTAATGGATTGGGGTTTATGGATGCTTCAACATGTTTATATATGTATTATAACATTGAAAGGAATATAATGAAAATCAATTTGGTAGTCCCAGTTTTGGGATCCACATGAAATCTCTGTGTATATCTATTTTATGTTTTGGGTTCTTGCCATTGTTTATTTTTTGTTTTTATAATTCATATGTAGGTATTTCTGTACAGGGTAAAACTTATATTTGATATCGGAGCTGTTTTAGCTTCAAGGGGATGCCTTTACTATTGAGGGGTTTTTCTCGGGCTTGTGGTAGACACTACTCAGTGGGAGATCTATGGGATCGATTCTTGTGGTGAAAGAATATGGAGAGTAGTGGAAGGATAGAGATCGATAAATTTAATGGTCAGAGTTTTGAGTTGTGGAAACTCAAGATGGAGGATCTGTTGGTGGATAAAGATCAATGGATTGTGGTAGCTCTGAGTACTGAACCAACGGAAATGTCAGCTGAAGACTGGGTGAAGTTGGATCGGAAGGCAAAGAGCACAATATAGTTGTGTATCTCATATTTAGTATTTTTGTATGTATCAAGGGAAGCTTCGACAAAGGCTTTGTGGGACAAGTTAAGGACTTTGTACCAATCTAAGTCTTTGGTGAATAAAGTGTTCCTATGAAAAATGTTGTATAACCTGAGGATGAAGGAGGGAGACTCGGTGACTGAGCATCTGAATGCCTTTAATATTGTGGTAAGCAAGTTGTTATCTGTTGATATAAACATTTCATATGAAGATAAGTGCATCAGTTTGTTGTGTTCTCTACCAGATTCATGGGATATTTTGGTTGTTGTAATAGGTAGCAATGTGAATGCCTTGTAGTTTGATGAAATAGTCTCATCCTTGCTGTCGGAGGAGATGAGATGGAAAAATATGGAGGGCCAAAATAGTGATTCCTTGTCCTTACAAGGACAATCCCATACTAGAAAGAAAAATAAATCCTCGAGTGGGAGATCTAAATCTAGAGGGAGATCTAAATATCCAGGAAAACTTATAAAGGTGTGTTGGAAATGAGGAAATGAAGGGCATTTCAAAAAGAATGTAGATCTAAAACTCTTGAGAAAGGAAAGGGACCTAATGATTCTCCTTCTGCAGAGGTGAAAACCACCTCAGATGAAGGTGGGGATGTGTACTTGGATTCTTCTTCAAGTACACATGTAAGTCACGAGGCATGGTTGACTAAATCAGGTGCATCCTTTCACTTCACTCCCCACAGGGAGTGGTTCCATGAGTATGATAAATATGATGGTGGTGATGTCTTCTTAGGGGATGAAAGGAAGGCTAAAATCACCGGTCGCGGAAAATTCAAGTTGAAGTTTCAAGGTGGAAGGATTAGAAAACTTTTGGGTGTTTTGCATATCCCTGCATTGCCCATAAATCTAATTTTTGTAAGCAAGTTGTATGATGCAGGTGTAAAAACAATGTTCGAGAAAGATACCTACAATATGGTTTGGGGAGCATTGGTATTGAAGTGGGGAGTTTGGATTGGAACTCTGTACAAGCTTCAGGGTAGCACTATTATTGATGGGTGCAACAGTTCTGTGCTTGCTGAAAGTGGAGTAGAAAATCTAGTGGTCTATGGAGAAAATACCATGCTATGGCATCAAAGCCTTCAAATACTTCATGGTAATGGTATGGTAGAAGGTATGTCTAATTTCTCTTTGGATTTTGATTTTTGTGAAAATTGTGTGTATGGGAAGCAAAATCTGGTGAGTTTCCCCTCTAGTGGTAAGAGGAAGAAATGAATATTAGAGCTTGTGTACAATGATGTGTTTGGCCCTGTATCGTTTCCATCACTGGGTAAGTATGTGCATTATGTATCATTTATAGATGACCTCTCTAGGAATACATGGATATATTTCCTCAGTAAGAAATTTGAAGTCTTTGACAGGTTTAAAGAAGTTAAGGCTTTGGTGGAAAACCAGATAGAGAAGAAGATAAAGGTGCTGAGGAAAGATAACAATGGAGAGTTTTGTAAGAAGAAATTTGAAGAGTTCTGTATGAAGTGTGATATAGAATGGAAAAAGACTACTCCATACACACCTTAGAAAAATGGAGTTGCAGAAAGAATGAACAAGACGTTAATGGAAGAGGCAAGAAGCATGCTGGGTGGTGCTGGGTTAGGACAAGAATTTTGGGTAGAGGCAGTGGAGATTGTAGTTACCTGGAAAACAGATCACCTTCATTAATGTTGGAGGATAGGACTCCACAAGGGGTATGGATTGGTAAGAAATCCTCTCTTTCACATATGAGGGTATTTGGATGTGATGTATATGTACATGTTCCAGAGGAGAAAAGAACCAAGTTGGATAGTAAATATTAAAGGTGCATATTTATTAGGTATAAGGATGGTTTAAAAGGTTATAAGATTTGGAACTTAGAAACAAGGAAGGTTTTGTACAACTGCAATGTGGTTTTTAGAGAGGGGAAATATGTTATTAAACATGAAGTCCTACCAAAGGAACCTGAGAAGATAGAGTTTCAGCTAAAGGGGGAGGATTCAGACTCTACAACAGAAGAGGAATCAAAAGATGAAGAGAAACAAACTCCAGTAGTGAGAAGATCAGTTCGAGAAAGAAGGCATCCAGAAAGTTATAGTCCAACTGCTTTCTGTTCAAATTTTTCTTTATCTATTACTGATGATGATCCCATAATTGTCAGGGAAGGAGTAGATTAGAGGATGGAAAACTCTAGAAAGAGGCCATGGTTGATGAAATGACATCTTTGCACAAAAATGAGGCTTGGGGTATGGTGGAGTTGTTGGCTGGAAGGAAACCCATTGGAAACAAATGGGTGTTTAAGAAGAAGAGGAATGCAAAAGGCAGGGTGGAGAAATACAAAGCTCGGTTGGTAGCAAAAGGTTATTCCCAGGTGCCAAGAATCGATTTGGTGATATTTTTTCTCCTATTGCCAAGATAGCTTCTATTAGATTACTTTTATCAATTACTTTTGCTTTTGATTGTGAGGTAGAACAAATGGATGTGAAGACACCATTTCTTCACGAGGATCTAGAAGAAGAGATATACATGAAGCAACCTGAAGGCTTTGCACTTAACGTTAAGAAAGAATTGGTATGCATGTTAAAAAAATCTCTGTATGGGTTAAAATAGTCACCAAGGATGTGGTATCATAAATTTGATACATATATACAGGTACTTGGCTTCACCAAAAGCAAAGAGGATCACTGTGTGTATTTTAAATTAATTGGTGACCGTGTTATTTATTTGGTATTATATGTGGATGATTGTTATGAAACCATCTCACAAAAAGATAGAAAAGAGAGATCAACGCCTTAGAATTTAGCCTCTTCGAGGGGGAAACCTCCTTTACATTACACAAATGAGCAATTCTTGGGTGATACAAATGAAAAGACCTCCTTTCTATATATAGGAGTCTAGGGGGTCATAACATAATCATAGCCGACATAACAATAATAATGTAAGGGCATAATAATAACAATAGCGGGCTTCTATGGGGCACAATAGTAACAATATGGACACTACATGGGTACATCAATATAATAAGTGGGTTGTACTAATAACAATAAGGGGTTACACTAGTAATATAGGGGCCTAACATGCCCCTCTCC
>APFE030703015.1:415812-428336 GCA_000404065.3 Pinus taeda | reverse complement strand
TGAATGATGATAGACTCAGCTAAATGATGACATAGACCGCCATTTGGACAACTTTAGAAGGAGTGAAAGCAAACCCTAGGCCTAATGCCTAGTGACCAAATTTTGCTTGAAAACTCTTTGAAATGACAAAATTTGACCTTAACACTCTGAAACCACTTTGTAAGAGCATATTTGATCACTGGAGGAAGGCTGGAAAGACTGACACTAACAGTTACAATCATAAGCATCTAAAGACCTAGGATGAAAATGTGGTATATATACAACACTCTTATAACATAGCAATCTACACTTCTACTTCTAAGTCCCCATTTGAAACTTTTTTTAGATATTTTCCACCTTCATCTTTGGATATTGCATATGGGTAACAAGGAGGAGTAATGGATGATCTTACATGGGATGTCTTGAGGGTTGAAAATTTTCTGAAGAAGATCTGGCACATCAATATATAGAAGATACTATAGAAGTCATAGGAAAAATATAAGGCCAAGCATGATTAACACAAAATAGAGAACTCATTTAATGTGGAAGACAAAGTATGGATACAGTTAAATAAGGAGAGGCTATAGGGTCTTGGTAATAAAATCAAGGCTTTGTGGTATGGCCCCTTTGAGATAATAGAAAATATGGGATATAATGCCTATAAACTCACTCTACCCACATACATGTGCATTTATTCAATTGTCGATGTAGAGAATCTGAAACTCTATGATAATTCCATGCTATATTAGGATGAGGAAAAATTCCTAACTTCTATGGAGGATTCAGCACTAGATGCTCAAGCATAGTTGACAGAAGTTACAATTTTCAAAAGAGGTATAAAACTACAATACATGAGCATCATGACCTTTGGTACATTGGGTTAAAAAGAAAACTTATATGCAAGCCTAAATGGTACACCCAAGAGAAGGTGGAGTCTAAATTTCATCACTTCAATTAGTAAAATATTTTGGGAACCAAAAGCCTCCCAAAATAGGGAAGTGTGACCTATATTGCATAATTATATTTTTTGTCATCCATCTTGATGCTTTCATAGTGTAAAAAGGAAGGAATCAACTCGCTAGACCATTTTCACTAGGAGGACCCAGTTTGGAAAATTAGGGTCTAAAATATTTTGGGAGAATTTTGAGGCATCAAATGACATTTTTTGGGGGGTAAAACTTTTCCACTTTAGTGCCACACCTTTTTTTCCTATTTTACACATAGATACCTTTCCAACGGTGCAATAATTGCCTCAATCAAAGTCCATATGCAAAATTTATGCCACTCAAAAGTTGACCTTCCTGTTTCAACCACCATAATTCAAGAGGATACCACGCCAACCCCCATTACTCATGGAAAATGGGCTATACACATGATAATGATGAAGAAGACTCCAGAAGATTCCATATTGTAACTCTAGCTAAGAGTTGAGGGAGTCAAACCTAACAACTAGTAGGTTATCGATATGTGTTATAATCAGGCTAATATGAGGAAAAGGGGTTCCACTTTTTGGAGAGAATTTTGTTCCATAGATGAGCAGAGTAGCTAAGAGGGAAAGGGAGAGTGCACATGGAGAGGATTTATGCATTTTTCTAGCCTATGGGCCATAAACCTTACTTCTTTGTACTCATAGTCATTTCATATTCAGAGAAAAAGTGCATAGTAACCTCACCTTCTAGCTAAGTTCTCTCCCGAAATGGTTTCCTAGGATATATCTTGTGTTATTCATGGTTTGTGAGTTTTTATTTCATTATTATCTATTTTCTACATAATTTTAATTTGCATGTATACACAGTAAACAACAATTTATATATCCAGAAATCAAAAAGAAAAATAATCCATCTTAGTGTAGATTTTGGATTTTTAAGTATAATTTATTAGATCTATTCTAACAAACTATCCAATGGAATATCCATGGAAGTTTACGAATCATGGACACACTTACAAATATGGGAGATTCTCTTCTAATCTTGTATAATCTAGTCAAAGGCTCCCTCCCAAAGGAGAAATCTATGGAAAACGTCATGAAAATACTCAGAAAAATCACATAAGATATCCCATCCAAAGCATATTTCCATGTCCTAAGAGACTTCAATATATAAGTATACAAGTATTCTAATGTGGGGTGTAAAATGAAGATAGGTGAATTATATATTAATGGCCAAATAAAGCCTATTATAATTCCCTAATTGTGGATGAAGTTTATTAAAAAATATCCCTAGTAACGTTATCTGTCGTAAATTTTGTGTTTTCTTGGGGCAGCGTTGTAAGGTATTAACCTACAAAACCCCTCATTTTGTTGCTCAGATATATTCTCCTAAGTAAAATCATGTATTCCTATTGGAAAGGAGAAAATAATTGGAAATTTTTGATAACTTAGCTTTGTAATGCCTGATGTATTTGTTGCAAACAAGGTGCATAATTATATAATACAAACACACTTTCCAATTAAAAAAAAAAATAGAGAGAAATTATACATTAAGAATTGCTACTAGTATACCACTTAACCAAATCAATAGTAAAACAATAATACCATTTTCCATATTTCATGAAAAATATTATTAGTCCATATGTCTTTATTTTTTTGTAAGCAAGTCAAGAACTTCATATTAGCAAACATGATATCCAGTATTTACAAAGCTATAGTAATGTCAGTGAGAGCCTTCTTGGGACCAACTTCCCACCATGGGGAAACTAGAATATCCTAGAGTGAACCATCAGAGCAAACCAGGGAAATTTTGTTATAATAAAGCTAGTTTGATGGAAGCGATAAGTCTCTAGAAGACTTTATTAAATGTAATCTACCACATATGTATGCATGTAGAGAGAATTAGGGGCAATTGAGTGATTCATGGAGAGGATTTGATCGGATCCTTCACAGTGATTTGATCCAATGTTTCCTTTTATATATATATATATATATATATATATATAGATAGATAGATAGATAGATAGCTAGATAGATAGATAGATAGATGAACCTATGTGTTCAAGTAGGAGAGAGCAATAGATAGAGATTGTGTAATTAGTGTGTAGATTCAATGTAGTCGAGAGGGAACTTGTTTCTAAGGCTGAAATGCCTTAGGTTGTAACTAAATTCTAGGTATAATATAATACATGTGTGTTTGTGGATTCTCGCGTATCTGTGTAATTATACTTTTCGAGTGATTCTATAAATATACGTGTTGAGGATTTAAATCCCATCTGTAGATTGTTGATCGACCATCAATCACTGTAGGATTGATGGCGATCCAAATATATCAATTTAACTATTATATCATGTGTTATACAGAGTATGGCATAGATCCGTGTTAAAGTGCAGAATCCATCAAATGGCGGATAAAATCAAGTCAAGAGGAACAAATGGTCGAGAATATGTAGCAGTCGTTAGATCTCATAGATCAACAGCGGAGGAGACAAAGGATGAGAATCGTTGGATCGTTAGATCGAAGGTTATTGCAAGCTTAGATGCATGAGCGTTAACACGCGAGGAAAATGGTTTCATAACAATCGAAGTGGTTTTCAGGCGAGAAAACAATGGTAAGCGGTATTGAAGGGGTTGGACCCGATTCCATTCATATCATGACACGTAGCAGTGAGAAGGAGAGAAGAAACCACTTATCGGGCGATTAATCCTCACGTTACTTGTCCACCTGATATCTATTACAGTCGTCAGATCCATTGGGTGCGACGGTAGAGGATAGATGCGCAAGTTTGAATACTCGGAGTGAATATTGATCGTTAGATCGGGGAAAGTAATGGACAAAGGAACGACGATCGGCAAAGGAATGGCATAGCACTATGGAAGGGCTGGAAGGTGCGGACCCACTGATAATTATGAACTCGGATGTATAATTTTTAATATCCTACTAAAGTGTTTGGGTCGGGTTTTTTCCTGTGTATCCCAATATAATGAACAGTCCCAGGTTTTTAAAGAAAAAGCCAATAAAGTGTTGTGGTTAGGTTTTAAAGGCTTCAGACCTCAAATATGCTCCCGATAGGTTTGTGGGCCATAACCCACAGGCCTCAGGATCGAAAATTAATATGAAAGGGGACATTGGTTATACCCCCAAGATCTCCTTTCATCATTTGGTATCAGAGCAGAAGAAGATTCTGCGTGCAAAAGCAAGGAAATGGATATACCCCTATTTCTCCTTTCATCAATTGGTATCAGAGCAAGGAAAGGATTTCCTGTGAGAAGGGAGAAGAGTGCAAGTAGAAGGAGAAGGAGGTACAGTAGTGGTGAAGACTAGATATTTTATGGTCTCACTGTTGTGTAGAGAACGTCACCAGAAGGTGAGAAAACTTGCAGCAACCTAGAGCAAGGAGTGCTCAATTGGTTCCAGAGAAGAGAACCAGAAGGATGCCAAAAGACTGAGTGAGGAGATCTTGGTGAGGTATCGTGTAGCAGAGGAAGATTGTTACTGCAAAGGTTGGTTGCAGCTAACAAAAGATCATGAAGGCAGTTCCATTGAGAAGTGGGTAGAATGGCTAAGGACAAGGAGAAGCATATGACCAGGAGGTCATAAATTTTTGTGCCTCAGAAGTCTGATGCAGGAGCATTCGACACTCTTAATTAAAGGATGAATCCAAAGCGGAGCGGAGCAAGGAGGACGTGGACCATTGGAGCAAACCAGGGAAATTCTATTATAATAGAGCTAGTTTGATGGAAGCGATAAGTCTCTAGAAGACTTTATTAAATGTAATCTGCTACATATGTATGCATGTAGAGAGAATTAGGAACAGTTGAGTTATTCATGGAGAGGATTTGATCAGATCCTTAACAGCGATCCGATCCAATGTTTCCTTATATATATATATATATATATATATATTGATGAACCTACTGTGTTCAAGTAGGAGAGAGCAATAGATAGAGATTGTGCAATTAGTGTGTAGATTCGATGTAGTCGAGAGGGAACTTGTTTCTAAGGCTGAAATGCCTTAGGTTGTAACTAAATTATGTGTATAATATAATACATGTGTGTTTGTGGATTCCTGTGTATCTGCGTAATTATACTTTTCGAGTGATTCTGTAAATATATGCATTGAGGACTTAAATCTCATATGTAGATTGTTGATCGACCATCGATCACTATAGGATCGATGGCGATCCAAAGATATCGATTTAACTATTATATCGTGTGTTAAACAGAGTATGGCAGAGACCTCTGTTAAAGCGCAAAATCCATCAAAAGGCAGTAAAATCAAGTCAAGAGGAATAAACGGTCAAGAATACGCAGTGGCTGTTAGATCTCATAGATCAACAGTGGAGGCGACAAAGGATGAGAATTTTCGGATCGTTAGATCGATGGTTATTGCAATCTTAGATGCATGAGCGTTAGCACACGAGGAAAATGGTTTCGTAACAGTGGAAGTGGTTTTCGGGCGAGCAAACAGTGGTAAGCGGTATTGAAGGGGTTGGACCCGATTCCATTCATATCATGACACGTAGCAGCGAGGAGGAGAGAGAAAACCGCTTATCGGGTGGTTAATCCTCGCACTACTTGTCTACCTGATATCTATTACAGTCATCAAATCCATTGGGTGTAGATCGACGGTAGAGGATAGACGCACAAGTTTGAATATTCGGAGTGAATATTGACCATCAGATCGAGGAAAGTAATGGACGGACGAGATCAATTTGATCGGTGATCAGCAAAGAAACAACGTAGCACTGTGGAAGGGCTGGAAGGTGCGGACCTACCGATAATTATGAACCCGGATGTATAATTTTTTAGATCCAACGGAAGTGTTTGGGTTTGGTTTTTTCCTGTATTTCCTATGTATCCCAATATAATGAATGGTCCCAGGTTTTTAAAGGAAAACCCGATAAAGTGTTGTAGTCGGGTTTTAAAGGCTTCAGACCTCAAATACGCTCCCGATAGGTTTGTGGGCCATAACCCAGAGGCCTCAGGATCAAAAATTAATATGAAAGGGGAGATTGGTGATACCCCCAAGATCTCCTTTCATCAAAAACAGAGTTATGGACCAAAACACAAAATTCCTTGTGTTGATGTGCCTAAAAGCTGAGCATATGGATCATTATGAAAGGCAAATGAAACAAGTTGCTTGCCTCTAGAGGTTGTAGAGGTATCCTGCACATTGTTGGTTGCCGTTTGAGTTGCAACTTCAATTGGTTTCTATCTGATGATGGGACATGCATAAGAATTGGAAATTTGTTGATTCAGTGCCTTCATAGCTTCCACACTCTAAGGACCCTACTACAGAGCATCATCTATACGAGAAGAAGGGGAGGGAGATGCAGACGAGTTGGAGAGGGAGCCATTGGCATCTTGGGAGTTGGAGGAGGAGGTAGTGAGCAATATGGGAGGGAAGGAGATACCAAAGAGGTGGGATAACTAATGTAGAGACTAGTAGAAGTGGCTGACTTGGGTATTGGCCTCTGCAACCTTCGGCTCTACAACGTATTTAGCTTGTTTTTCTTTCCATAAGTGCCTCGCAAGTAAATTATGGAGGGCCCATTTCCCATCTCCAAGGCGCTTACATTCATTAGCTTCCAGGGAAGCGACCTTATGACATTGGAATGTCAAGGTCATAAAGAACATAATTTTGATCATAATCTACAACTCGAGGAGGTTTCCCATGACCACCTCCTCCTTGCATAATGCATCCACGCTCACGAACCATGGTAGCTAGCCCAACAGGGCAGAATCGGAGAGTAGAGTTGCATGGTTTACAATTTTTATTCTTCAGGAGGGCATGGAGAGTATGGTTGAGGGAGAGACAGAGGCTCATTATGAAAAAGTCAAGCAAGAGGGAGTCATATAGCTAGAAGGAGCACCATTGATGAGGGAGGGGAGTGCAGAATAAATGAGGCATGTTTGCTAAGTACCTAGAGATCATACATCGGATATGGTGCAATGAATTAAGCTTCATCAAGATTGATGGATATGTGTTCTAACATGATTAATCGAATGCTTTGGATCGCCACATGTGGTGTGTCTGCATTAGAGAGATAAATGCTATTAGGACAACCTTTGACAGTTTCCACCCACATTTGGGGCAGTCCATATGTCTTTCAAAACCAAACTATGCATAGGATTAGAGTTATTGATATAACTAATTCTAATTGGGAATTAGAAATACTCTCGCTACTATTGTAGTTCAAAAACATATATACCAGTAACCTACACATTTGAAAGACTAAGCAAATGGAGATTCGACAACATAATAGTAGCCTACCCAGCAACATCTTTAGGTTATTCAAACTCCATTCCTGAAGCCTTCCCAGTAAGAGTTATAACCTTATGGTCAACCCTCCTGATTTGAAGCTACAATGCATTCGAAAGGAACAAATCTCTTAATCAATTTCATGTTGCTCCCTTACGAAATTGCTCATGATTATCTTCAGTTTCCAGCATAAGTTGATTGTTTGGTAATATTTGGTGTTTTTCTTCTAGTATTTCTTATAGTTAGCACCCATCTCCCAACATCCTCATCAATTTCACTCTCTACAATGAAGGTACTCTCCAAGTTTGTCTCTACCTCTGCTAATTCAATTTTCACGTGAGCTTCAAGATGGGTTCATGCCCAGTAAAGCCTTGCTAATAGTTCTACACCTCATTGTGCTTGGGTGATGTTCTATCAATGTTGGCCTCATCAATCTTGTTTTCATGTACCAACCCATTCCATGTTGTCTAGATTTAAGAGAGTGAAAGAAATAGGGAGAAATTCATAAAAGTAAATTCTCAATCCATGAGACTTTAAAGGATAAAGAACTAGCACCCTAACAGGTTGAGTTAGAGAAGAAAGGACATAAGTGAGGGAGAAGACAAAATGTGCTAAAATTTAAAACTTTGAGCACCCTCGAGGGAAAGGGTACTTACTAATAGGAGGCCAATAAATAGACCAATAATAGATCAAGTAGATATTTTTCGAAAAACTGCCAAACCAATCTAACCTAGATGTTAGGTGGAGGGTGATAATAACTACGGAACCAAGCTAAGACAATCCATTTTCTTGGCCTAACATCAAAGAGATTGGAATTGTATGGATGCATAGACAGTTTCCATCCGATGGGAAACCATAATGAGAATTATTGCCTAAACTCTCAGATCTTTGATTAAAAATGTTTGCACCAACGTTCTCAAGGCCTAAGATATTTGAGAATGGTGGCAAGTGATGGTCATCAACATGAATAGATTACTTATGTATCATATCATTCAAGGATATAAATAAGTTCATTTTGTTTATTGAATTATTAGAATCGGAAACCAAGGTAAGCATGTATGAGTATGACAAGGGGTTGATTTGACCACTATCATTATAATCTCCAATTTTGTGAATATGACTCATTATGTGGTACATAAATTTAGTTAGGAGTTTGAACCTGTTGACAATGTTGGACCCGCCAACCTTTAGGGGGTCTCTTTGATATGAAGTCCTAATTAGACCTCACACCGTTTGGAGTAGGAGCCCCATCCGGAGTACCGTGGCCTAGTTACCGAAATAGTGGTTTTTAGTGTTATTTTTTAGCTGCAATAACTCATAGAATGATGTATTCGTGACTTTGGTGAAACAAATGTATAGATTTTTGAAGTTTTAAGTACAATGCATGAAAGGTTCTAACACAACGAAGGAAAAGTGAGTGAGCCCCTTAGAAGCTTGTAATAGTATGCAACTTGAAAGGAACACACGAGCATAAAAGGGATCATAAGTTAGCCTACAAAATAGTTCACAAGTTAACCATGATGGAAATATACAACAACACACATTCAACCAGATTCATACTAATGCAAGCGAAATAGTTCATAAGTGATAGTGTAAATGAAATAACATATATTGCAAACATAACAAGAATAGTCCTACTATATTCACAACATATGCATGAAAATGTGTCGGCTCTGAGATTTTATTAAAGTGAAAGTCCCAAACATACATATACAATTGATGAACCACTAGTCCCAATAGTGGAACATGAAGCCAACACCTACTCCTCCAAATAAAGATAGTCCCTCTATGCTACAGAGAAGCCAAGGCTCTCAATAAAACTTCCAAGCTTCTCATACTAAGCCAAAATCCCTTTACATGACTAATGAGGGTATATTTATAACAAAAGGAGTGACTATTCATCTCCCTTTGTGACTCTTTGACTTCCCTCATGATTGTTTGACTTCCTTCAACCATCACCTTTGGACTTCATTACAAAATGACTATTCACATTCCACAAATGACACTTGGAATTTCACTTACAATTAATTACAAAAAAATATTACAATATCACTCATACCCATGTAAGACAAAATTGGGTAGAGTCCAATACATAGCGTAATAAGACAAAATAAGTTAATCTTGAGTTTGGGGAAACTCCATATCAACCACTTCAACTTGTAGTTTCTCGGTCACATAGTGGTTCCAGGCTTTATACTAAGCGATGACTTCCCCAAACTATTTGATGGGATCAAGCTCAAAGTGGGCTCTAGCCTCCATTGCATTCGGGTACACTGATTTGCAACTGGTCTAAATTTCCTTCTTCAGTAGGAGCAACATAGTGTTGATTTGGGCAGGGACACCAATGTAATTCTACATATTATTCCTATTCACCTCCAAATCTTCCTCAGTGGTGATATGCCTAAGTTGGTCCAAGTATTCTTCAACCTCTTTCTTGACCTGATTCCTACATTTGGCCTCAATGAGTGAGCCAACTAAAGGGATCTTGTGGGATTTCACCACGAAATTCACATCATTGTATAATCATGCATATTAGGCCTGAATGTTGGCGATGAATGAGGCGAGTTGTTTGTTACTCTGGATGATCATCTGAAATTGTTCTTTCTCCAACTCTGCTTGTTGCCTTGTTTTCTTTACCAATTGGGATGACACCCCTTTGTGTTGCATTGACTACTCATGCACGACAGCGATGGATGTATGGACAACATTGAGGGATTTAGCATTATTTCTTCACTTTTGTTACATGTCATGCAAGTAGAAAGTCGCTTTATGCATGGTGACAAACTCCTCATAAAGGCTCTGCATGGTCTCTCCCAATGTCGATACTTCACCAAGTATGGTTGCCTTCAGTTCTTCTATATATACCTATGCAGGAGTTACTTTTTGGACCTTTGCTTGGATCTCTTCAATTTTTTGCCTTATAACCTACAAGTTCATTGCCATATGTCTATTTTTAGCCATGAGATACTCTATGTTTGGATTGGTAGCACCTCGAAGGCCAAGTTGGTTGCAACAATGGCTTTTGGATTTCTCCTAGTATCTGTCATAGTCACCCTTTCTCTAATGAATGCAGGAGATGTAAGATCATCCGAAAAGTGTTTCTTTCTCTCTTGTACAATATTCTTTCGAAGCTCATCGTAAGTTAGATTGTACGTGTCCATGACCGAACCATCATCAAGTGGAACAATTTCATCTTCTTCACTTGAAGCTTTCTCTCCTATCAAAGGAGGGGGAGACTGAATGGTCACCTTCTGAATGCTCAACCTAAGATCAACATCTTGGTTTAGTGGCTCTAGTTCCACCTCCATGTCTCGAATTATAATAATTTCTTTAATTTATTGATAAAGTTTGTTCTCCTGCAATAGTTTGCTCTGTTCTTCTAGTAATCGGTTCTACTCTTGTTCTTCAACTATTTTTGTGTTGCTTCTCCATCTTTTATTCTCCGCCTTTCTTATTCTTGTAGTTTTTTCCTTTCTTCTTCTAATATTTTTTTCTCTTGCTCTTCCTTTTGCTTCATTTCTTCTTCATGCTTCCTCTGTTTCCTCTTCACTTCTGCTACTACGTCCTCTTTTATGATGATTGGATATGCTTTCATCTTACAGCTTTTCTCTTCTGTTGGACAATGTGAAACCTTCCTCTTGCCCTTTTCACGCATTGGGTTGCACCTTCCTATTGATTCTGCCTCTGGAGTGACTTCCTTCTGAGGAGTAAACTGTGATGTTCCTGCGAAGCTGATTGGTTCGCGGGATTTGGAGGCATTGTAACAATTCTTCATATTTTCCTCCTCATGCCTGTAAAATGTCCTGCTTGGCCATTGGAAATGAATCCTAACACAGTGTTCTTTACAAACATTCCTAGGATCATACAAATTGAATTCTAAATGACTAAACGTGAATTTCTCTATCTCCTTGCCTTCAGTGTTTACAACTTTCAAATTCTTGATCTCGTACAATCTCATTTGCAAAGGAAGAGCAGGTGAAGGTGCTTTCTTCTTCTTGTGCAAAACTCCTAACAACCTCGTGGAAATATGATATGCAACTTCTTGCATGACCAATTTTTGGTGGCATATCTCGGTAGAATATGTGGAGACTTTTGTCTACCAAACACTCTAAGGAAGGTGCCATCTAGTGAGGCGAACCAATCTGCTAATTCTGACACTACTTCCATTGCCTCAGGGGACATGCAAGGTGGATCTTCCTCAAATATTAACTTCTACAATGGAATAAGGAAGTGATCAGTTGACTTTTCCATTACCCCCTTGTAGTTGCACTCTGAAAGTAGCTTGCAATAAAAGTGCACGATAGTTTCTCTTAGTGACCAACTCCAGTTCATGCCAGGAAATAAATTCTAAGCACATATTGCATCCAGAAAATAAGAAGACATGTAGAATCTAGCTTTCTTACCCTTGGGAGGGTTCTTAGAATTAGTCACATGAATTCTCAACTATTGAGCCAACAAATCTAACTATTTGAATGATTTTCCTTCATTCACAACTTTATTAAGAAAAAATGCCCAGCCTTCTGGAAAGGTCTTAGTACTGCTTTGACCATAGATCCGGCAACATAAGACTAGCAAAAACTGATAAGCCTTCTAGAGATATTTGGTCTTGTAACTGTTGTTGGGTGTTTGGCGGAATTCGAAAGGCTCTTTCACGAAACCTTTGATGACATTCTTTGTGCTCAAGTAGTCGTTGATTACATAAAAGTGGGAATCTGTGTATGATTTTTAAATCAGTAAATGATACATAAGGTTGTAATCATGTGCCATGAAAGAAGAAAGCCTTTGTCCACTAGCACTATTAAACATCATGACCTTGTTATCCGTATGTGACAATATCCAGTTGACAATGTCTGCACATGGAAAAATCAGGTACATGCATGCAATCTTTTGCAATCCTAACCTTTGGACATTGATGTACACCTGATGGTTTTCAAGATCTACTTTGAAGCTTCTCACTGAGAATACCTCATTCACCTTCTGCCATGTAATGTTTGACTCTTTCTCTATAAACAACTGAGTTTCTAAGAAAACTGGCAAGTTCACTAGAGTACTCTCAACTACCTCTCCATTGTTTTTTTCTGTAGTGTCCTTAAGACAGATCTCTTGGGATCCATAGTGAAAATAACTGATCAAGGGAAGTGCTCAAAAGCTACAGTACCTGTTAGAGAGAAATGCATGTTGGGTTGTGTTATATTCTTTCCACGACTAACCAATGTAGTGAACGGGGGGGTTAGATGGGGGGCAGAGCCCCCCCTTCATTGCGCTGATTGTGCAGCGGGGGGGTGGCAGCCCCCCTGTCTGGGGGTTTTGAGGGGGGCGGGTAGCCCCCCTCTACGGGGTCAGGGGCAGCG
>APFE030703015.1:386551-411551 GCA_000404065.3 Pinus taeda | reverse complement strand
AACTTTGGCATATGATCTCCGTTTGACGCGTACAATAGCTCATTAGAAAGATCTATTCGAGCAATATCATTGTTGGAACAAGCAACATGGTCCATTCCATGGTCCCATGTTGCCCCCGGATTCCCCAAAAAAACGTCGTTTAGGGCCTCAAAATGGCTCCGGAAGTTCAGTACCCGAAAACTGCTAAAAATAGTAAGTTGTGCTACAATTAAGGAAACTGAAAATGCTGAGAAAGACAATGGTGGGGGTCCAGGTGGACTTGGCAGGTGGCCACCAATATCCACCTGGATCAAAGTATGGGGTTAGTACAGGGAGCTATAAGGATAGACGGTGACAGCCAAAGTGCAATTTTCTTGGCAAATAACCCTGCTTATCATTCAAATACAAAGCACATCAATGTTCAGTATCACTTTGTGAGGGATATGATAGAAGACAAAAAGGTGTTGCTGGTAAAGGTGGACACTTTGAAGAATACTGCAGATGCATTGACAAAATCTGTGAAATCTGAGAAGTTCTCTTAGTGTAGAGAAACAATGGGTGTTTCAAGGTTGGAAAAATGACTAAGCTCTCCTATGGCCCCCTGTGGAAAGAAAACAACAAGTGGGAGATTGTTAGGTTGTGTTATATTCTTTCCACGACTAACTGACGTAGTGAACCGTGGGGGTTAGAGGGGGGGCGAACCTACCTATGGTTTTCGGTCCATGGTTTTGGACGCGATGGTTTTCGGTCCATGGTATTGGATGCTTTGGCATGTATAAATATGTATTGTAACATTGAAAGGAACATAATGAAAAATCAAGCTGGTAGTCCCGGTTTTGGGATCCAGGGGAAAATCTTTGTGCATGTGTTTTATGTGTTATGCTCTCGCATTGTTTATTTTCTTTGTTTTAGAATTCGTATGCAGGTTATTTCTGTACAGGGTTAAAACCTACAATGCACTCATGGAAAACATAAATTAGCTCAAGCAAAATGACTCACAAACCAAGATCAAGGAAACAACCACAAGACTAAGAGGGAAAACTACACAATTCATGGGCTGAGGGAAGAGACTCGCCTCATGAACTGTGCATTGTGTAGTCTCAACAGTAAAGGGATAGGATTGAAGCATGAGGCTTGAGACTGCTCAATGCTTAGTCTCAGCCTGGGCAAACTGAGGGAGAGATTGGGCATTGTGTAGTCTCAGTGACTAAGGGTGATGCTTGAGCCCTAGAACTGCACAATGCACAAGCCAGGGACTATGCATTGTGCAGTCTCAGAGGCCAAGCATGAGGCTTGAGCCTTGGATTTTTGAAATGCGCAGTTGAACATAAGAATTGTTGGCCAAGTAAAGGGCAGATATGCCCGGGAAGTGGATGGGAAAGTGGCAGATATGAGTGATAGTGTAAGTAAGAGTGAAAATATAACTAAGCGAAAGATAGATCGATGAAAATCAAGTGCAAAAGATCAACATTTAAAAGTAAAAATAACATGCATAGGGAGGCGCCGAAACGACGACCACTAATGGATAAAAACAAGAAGTTGATGCGGCACTTGTAAAAAGTGAATAACGGACCGAAACAACACTTGTAGAAGCTAATATAAGTTAAAAATCCAGCAAATATGAAAAGAAACAAGCAAAAAAAAAACAATCATAGTAGTGAAACAACAAAAAGCGACAGAAAGAGTGACAAAAGATGACAAAAGAAAAACTCACCTGAAAAAGCACTACAAACTCCACCGAAGGTTCCTTGATCTCTTTGGGAAAGCTACAGCTCCAAGATTGAATGTGAAAATGAGCTCCAGGGGCATATATTATATAGATATAAGTGGGTTAGGGTTTATGACATGCATGCCTAAAATTGAGGAAAAATTGACACTTGGCGGAAAGGAAAAAATAACAACTTGTGCCACTCTTCGGGAGACTAATTATCCACTCCTTATTTTCTAGGGATTGATTTTTTCACTTCTTTTTTTAACTTCTTTGAGAAACTAACCATTCACGTTGCAAAGAAGGATTGTGTAATTCCCAACCACAAGGGACTTGGCAACTCCTTGGCTTAGTGAATTGTGCAGTTTCTGAGGGCATGGGAAGATTTTGTGCAATTTCTCAGCTCAAGGTTGGCCTGCCTCTCTGGATTGCGCAATTCAGATCCTCAAGGTTGGCCTGCCTCTCTAGATTGCACAATTCAGATCCTCAAGGTTGGCCTGCCTTCTAATATTGCACAATTTCTGAAGGGAAGCCCGACAAAGCTACAAATTCAAGACAAGAGATGGCTTGTGTTTGAAAATGTTTAGATTAGGATCAAAACAAGACATCACAAGCACTGCATGAAATGATAAGTATTAAAATAACATGAATACTTGACAACAATGAATAATGGGCTTCTGCAAGTAGAAAGGAGGCTCCAAAATCAAAGCATAGGCAAAATTTTGGAGGGTGGTTGTAGCAACTACAACATAACCAATTACGCCAAAAAGAGAACCTTATATAACATCATATTATTATATATCTTATACCAAAATAGATAATAACAATTTACAATTTCATTTTATTAATTACATTTTTAAATATCTACAACAACAAATAATTCGAATATTGGATCATTATATTAATTAATTTTAGACACTGGTCTTTATAATAAAGTAAAATAATGTGAAATATAATATCTAAAATAAATTAAAGAAAAAATATAACTAAAATGTAGGTAACATATATACTTTCACATAATTATTTGTAATAAATATGTATATTTATAAATGTAGGATAGTTGAAATGTTTGTTTTTTTTATTATAGGATATTAAAAACTATTTTATTTATAAATAGAATTAGATTGAACTATGAGTTCATTAAATATTAAGTTATTTAAGTTTAGTATTTATTTTAAGTGTAGTCTAAACAGGTGATAATTTCGCCCGAGAAAGAATGGTTTTTTCAACATGATTGACAAAATCTAGTGGAAATTTTGGGAAATCTAGATTACAACTATTAAGTTTCAGAATTTTAGGTACTCCATGGTTTCTTGAGGGTGTTGAATCCATTTCCACCATTAAAAAATGATTCAAACACTCCCAATTTCAGAATTTTTAAAAAACAAACCGTCAGATTCCGATGAGAAATCTTCATCCAAGCGAAATTGTCATCTGCCTAGAAAAGTCCCTTATTTTATATCAATATTTAATCAATATGAAACCCCTGCTACCAAAAAAACCATCAATGCATTTATTTACTAGTTAAATTTCTAATATTATCAACATTTTCAACTTTATTAACAGTATTTGTATTTTCCTGCAGTTTTACTCTAGTTATTTTTGTTTTTAGGTTTGCTACTGGTTGTGCATGTTCTGGGAAGTGATTTGTTGTTGTGAATCCTATGCCTATGTGCAGATTTTTTGGTCTCTTTCTTTTATTGGTTCATTAGCCTCTGAAATGGGTGGTCCTCCCAATAACAATTAGGAAGCTCATGCTTCTTTGCCTCATGACTTTTCTTTAGCTAGTAGATTTATCCTCTCACTAACATAATAATTCTAATATTGACTTGGGGACCTCAGTGGAAAAAAATAACATCATTATTCTTTGGGAAAGAAGTTTAATTGGTAAGCTTACAGGCCTTTGGCTAAGTCTTAACTCTGTCCTGAATTAAATTTCTATAAATTGGGGAGACCGTGAATTGTTTACTACATTATATTATGGAAAAGGATTTTATATTTTTATTTTTTAAAGAAAAGATGACAGGGATTTGATATTTAGATTTGGGCCCTACTTCATGAACTCTATATAAATTAATAGAAATTTGCTACTACTTATGAATTCGAACTTAAAACAAGAGATTACAATTTTCCTCTACAACTTTACGGAATGAAACTCACAATTTAGAAATACATGCAATAACATGCAACCATCAAAACCACAAGAACATAATGATTTACATGGGAACCAAACTGGGAAAAACTCTTTAGTTGCTTTTCATTAATCAGACGAGAATGAGAAGCTATTACAATGTCTTGCTTCAACTCTGAAGCACACCCTGCGCTGTAAACATGTTCTCTTGTTAACTATCCTACTCTGGCCAACACTTAGCCAATTCAAGGCTCTAGCTTCCTCATATTTCCTTGCACAATCCTGGAGAAATTCAACTCCTAAAGGATAGGGGAATTCCCTATTTCCTTGCGCAATTCCCAAAGACTTTATCACTTTCTTAATTGCCAATCATGTACACTCAACTAGTATATAATTGATTATTACAATGTGCCTTTTCCTCTACTCCTGCTAGGAAATTTGAATTCCATGCATGCCTCGGCTATTTTAGTTGAATGACTACTTTTCACTAAGAGATCAGTGAGTTAAAAATAATTCTACTACTCAACTAAACTTAAATTAGCTCAATTAATTACTTGAGCTCGATTAACTGAGTTCAAACGAAAATAATTGAACTAGGTTACTAAATTTTAGCAATCACTACATGCACAACTCTACTCCAAGCCTATAACTCAAATTTACTGACTTAACTAGTAGACAAATCCATGTCACTCTAGCTAACTAAAATCCAAGTCATCCTGTTATTGTGGAAAATCAAATTACTCAATTGTACTAAGGCACAAGTCAAATTCAGACTTTCTTGCTACAATTTCTAACACTCCCTCTTAGCAAAAGGCTTTTGCACCACCCCTATCCTACACCTATGGAATTTGAATTTTCCTCCTCAGTTGGAATGTATTGTAGCATCATAATTCTCCTCTGCACACAATCTCGCAAGTGATGGTACTTGATATCAATGTGCTTGGACCTATCATGAAATATTGGATTCTCAAAGAGTTTGATACAACTCTGATTATCACATTAAATCATTATCGGATCCATCTCCTGACTGAGAAGACCCATAAGTATTTTCCTCATCCATATGGCCTCACATGATGCTTAACTTGTAGTCATGTATTTAGCCTTTGTTGAGTTCAGTGCCATAGACCTTTGTTTCTTACCACGGGGGATTCACTCAGTGAACCTTTGACATATCACGTGCATTCGTGGCATATTAAACAATACCCTTAATTTGACTACATATTGGAAAATCCCTCTAAAAATATTATTATTCAACCCCCAACCAATATTAACCCAATACAAGTTCCCAATTTTAAAAAAAAAAAAAAAAAACCCTACTTTCACTAGATAGTGTAGGTATCCATTTTTTATGAACATTTTTTATACCCTTTTATAACTTTTCATTAACTTTAAGCTCCATTTTTTATATTTTCCAATATAAAAACCCTTTACCCCTATATATCCCCCAATATATTATGTCATTTTCCCCTCAATATATATCCCCCAATATGAACCCATGTGGTATGATATTGCTCCCCCAGTGAATCCCCTGTGTTTCTTACTATACCAAGAAATAGCTACAGACCCAACACTAAAGATAGCACCAAAATTAATTTTCATGTTTGTTGGACTCCCTACCCAATCTTCATCAGTGAAGCCTTGGAGATTCACTCCCTCTGTTAGTGTCAGTCTTTTCATACTTCCATCAGGGATCAAAATTTGCTCTTTTGCATTTTCATAGTAGGAGTCCCATACTGTAAATTTTTCATCATTCCATTAGGTCATGATATATGGATCCACTAATGGTTGTTTACTCTTCAGAAAATCTAAATTTTGCCCTCATAAAGTATACTCGCTGATCCTTCTTCAAAATTGTCTTCAGTTAGGGTTTCATAATTAATCTATAGTTCATTACATTAGGTCATAGAGTATGATTTCATTAGGTCTAGGGTTTCATCACCAAGGTCAGCAAGGGTATGAGGATGATCAATAAATCAAGCATGATGGCTTGAAAGTCACAGCTACTGAAATTTTATTTTTGGAACCTAATGTAATTTTTACCTCAAAAACATGTTTTTGAGGTGAAAACAAAGTATTTTATTTCATTTGAATTTCTTAATGTAATTTTAAGTTCCTATATGTAATAATGGATCTCAAATGCATCAGAATAATTCTCCTTGCTGCAAAACACACCAACACTGCAAAAAACAATCTAAGTTGAGCATTTGTCCACCTACAAAAGCACGAAGAAGAAAAAGCATCAAAACAGAGTTTAAAAGGTGAAAGTGATAAAAGGCAAAAAAAAACATTAGAAAAGGGGTTTGAGGAGCTAAAGATTAAAGTCAAAGGCCTATAAATATCTTCTTACCCTTTATTTACCTCTTACCATGCATTGAGCAAACCGGAGCTGCGTTTTGGGCAATTTCAAGGCAAAATTGTGAAAACAAAGCAGTCGTTTCACGTTTCCTCTTGGCGTTGCACGTTCTCTTTAGGCGATGCATGTTTGACAGGCGTTGTGCGTTCCCTTAAGGCACTGTGCACTCCCTTCATGCGCTGCGCACTTGACCAGTTTTGCACTCCTTTAATCTTCAAGCTTTCAAAATATCTCATAAGCCCTAAATCAAGTAAGTATTTCCATTCCCCCTCATTAAGCTTATTTCCCTCATGTTTAAAGAATGAAAATCATATGATCTTAGTTTTTCACTTCAAACCCTAACCTTTATCCTAAACCTTAGTTTTCACAAGGAAATTCCCCATTTCTCCCAAAAACACCCAATCTACACTCCATATTCCCCCTCAAAATTTTTTATCCCTACCCTATCAGAGCCTCATTTCCTCCCATCTACCCTTTCCTTTCTTCTTCCTCCCTACACCCTTGCATTCCCCTATTTACCACTTAGGCTTTCATTACAAAAAACATCATGGCTGATGAGGAGTACAGACCACAGAGTGAGGAAGAGGGATCAGACAGAGAGGGAAACATAGAGTAAAGAAGACCTCATAAAGGAGGAAACATACACAAGTTTGAGCCCACATATCTCAAAGAGCTTTTAGCCTCTCCCATGACAGTGACATCCTTCAAGCGGTTAGGATGTTTTGAGTTTTGTGAACAGGTCCATGCAGTCCACTACCACCCTGAGTTGACCAGACTTTTCATCACTGGGCTTCAAGACAATCAGGTCACTCTTGCAGGCATAACCTTCACATTGTCTATTGCCACCATATCAGCTGCCACCAGGATTCTAAAAGCTAGGGAAAAATGGTTCAAGCAAGGTGAAATAGAAGCACATTTCTATGAGCCATACCTCAAACCAAGATATAGACATGAAAGAAAGGGCTATTTTCCTTTCTCCTACCTTCTTGACAGATATGCACCGTTGACAAAAATCATAATGAAATATTTTTCATGTGAGGGAAGATTTTCTAGGGTCTATTCCTATCACATCATATTGCTCATGCATTTCACCAGGGTCAAAATGTTTAACATACCCTATTATCTTTTCAGGAGTGTGGATAAAATGTCTTACATTGCCCAAAAGAGAGAACCCAAAGATCAAATGAAAAGCCTATTTCATCAGGCTCTCATAAAGATCATGGTTCTTTATCACCTTAAAGAACTTAACGTTGCATGGAGTACATTCATTTCCAACCCCTTTTTCACTCATGCTTCCACTCAGAATGTTCAAAACATGCCATCATCATCACATCCACCCTCACCTCCATTATCACCTTCACATGCACCTATTCCTTCACTTGACAGGAAACGGGATAGTGGCAAAGAGGATCAGGGCAATTTGGGCCAAAGCAGCAAGTCTAGAAGGACTAGTTCAAGTACCATGGTGCATACTTATCAGAGAGGACATAGGCAAGTGTTTGCCCCACATATTTTAAGAGGGGAATTTCCTTCATCATCAACAAAGTAGGTACACAAATGGAAGGAAAAGATGGTTGAAACAGAGATGCAACAGCAGAAAGAACACCTCCATGAAACTAAGCAAGATTTTAACCTAATAGACTTAGATGAGGAGGGTTGACAGACAAATACTAGAATGCTCATCAAAGAGCAAGAGGCGCAGATAGGTGAGTTGCAGGTGAACGTGAAAAGAGCCAAATGGTTCATCTCTTATTACAAACAACAAAACAAGCAGTTGGAGACTAAGCATGAGCTTATGACAGTTCAGCTCAACAAGGCCAAAAGAGGGGCAGAAAAGGCTAAGGTGCAGCTTGAGGAAGCTTGTGTTGAATATGGTGAGCCCATGGAGGAAGATATGCCTAGGAGAAGGCCTAGGACCAGAGGCCTAAAGCGAGCTTTGGAGCTTGAGAAGGAAAAAGAAGCTCAACTTGCCAACCAACTCACCTTGAATGAACAATTTGGCCAGATGGTGAATGAGAACCGAGAATATTGGCTTGAGAGGGTTAACACTCACCTTGAGGACTTGCTGGCCAAAGCCACTAGAGTTGTGCAGGTGCAAAGGAGAATGGCCAAACATCATGCCATGAGGGACAATATTGCAAGAGCTAAGCTCAAAAGGGCTCAAGCAAAAATTGAAGCTCTAGCTCACTAAGAAGAGAGGGAAAAGCTTGAACCATTGGTGGAGGCTTCACTACAGGCCTAGTCACCTTCAACATCGGCCATCAAAACCATTTTTTAGGAGCCTTGGCTCAATTTTTTATTTCCTAGTTGTTCTGTGATTTTCAGACATTTAATTTATCAGTCCACTGGTCAAACGCAACACTGTGCACTTTTTTGGGGCACTTTTTGGAGAAATGTCCACCACCATTGGATTCAGAAGGCCGTGTACATGCAGGAAAACCATGTTTCCAGGTGTGAAAGTTAGATTTGTTAGGTGAAAAGGCCAAAAAAAACCAAAACTTCGTGTTTCTACCTGTTTTTTGAGCGTGGCACTGCGCATTTGAGCAGTCTTGGGAGATTGCAATTTTGGAGGTCAAATCGAGTTCAAATTGGAAACCAAGGGTAGTTTTGGAAACTAGACAGGAAAATCTTTCCAATGAGCTATCATGAGCCAGATTTGGAGGTCAGGAAGGCAGTCAAAAATCAACTGGAAGTTGGCATTACGTACTCCCTTCATGCGCTGCGCGCTTGACACTGGTGTTGCGCACTTGACAGATTGCCTATTTTTTCATTGTTTCTTCTAGAATATATTTTTCACCTATGGTATTTTGATCTTTTCACTGATGAAATGTAAAATCATGATGTAATTAATGTATATTTTGGTTACCTAGGGTAGATACATCAAATAAATGGCCTAGGTGGCATGTGATGAATGAGTTTGCATCATCTTAGGGATGAGTCAATTTGACCTCCCTAGTCTTTAGCTTTCAGTTTAGTTTGTTGTGCAATTGTTCCTCCTCTCATGGATTCGACCCCTGAGGCTAGGATGGGTTGTTTTGATGCCTATATTATGTATTTTCTTAGACATTTGAAAAGGTTCGACTCACTTGGATGCTCAGAACTTAATTGTACATCATTGTAAGCAGTTTGGCAAGGAGATTAATAGGATTTGTAGCTACTTTTATGGGATCCCTATGGTATGGAGTTTTAGCACAGTTTCTTCTTTTGTAATCATTTATTTACATGTTTTATGTATGCCATCATTCATTTCATTGCTTCTTATTGAATGTTATCAAGTTTGATAGGTAGAATCCATTTAAACAGTGCTTTGTCTTGGGAAATCATTCAATATTTCATGTTTTCTACTATTTAAGAAGGATCCATGATTGTCACATGCCCTTCTTAGCTCCTCATCAGTCTTAAATACCTCACCATTAAGCCCAAAGTTTTAAAGCCTATGCCTACCTTGCCCCATAGAACACCCTACATTTCTGACCTAATTTCCCAGACCTAAACTACCCAGCTCCATTTGATCCAGCGAAAACACCAACAAAATTCAATCAAAACTTCTGAGTTACATACCTAGCCTAAAATCCTTTACCTGATCCAGTCATCTTGACGGAGATCCTTAAGGAGAGCGCCCTCTCTGACCTTGTAGGGCTAGCTACAAGGCTAAGCTTGGTTTGTGGTTACCCTGGAATTACCTCCCTTCATCCTGAGGTAGACCTAGGTGATAACACCCTCTATCCTCTTGTACCATAACGAATACTCGATTGTCCCTCTGAGGTATCTTAACACATGCTTTGTTACCTTCTAATATAGCTTGGTAGGCTTCACCATGGCTTGACTCTACTAATTAACTGCATAGCATATGTCAAGCCTTGTGTTCACCAGATATGTCAAGGTTCCCATAAATTTCCTGTAGATGGTAGCATCTACTGCCTCTCCTGAAGAGGCATTCTCCTTCCTCCATTTTGTAGCTAGAGGTGTGTCCATAGGCTTGTAGTTCTCCATGTGAATTCTCTGAAGTATTTTTGACCGAAAGACTTTGTATGGTGTTCGACATCAAAACATCCATTCACACCATGTAGAATGTATTGCAGTACCTTGAGGATCATTATCATTATCGGTGATTTATCTCGCGTCTGTTAACGGCTTACATCATTGGCTGGTAATCAGATGGTGTCTTCCCATGTTCAACTTCAGATCACATATTCGCATGGTTAGACTCGTACTTGAGCGAACGATTGAATAAGATAGAAGACCCTGAATCTAGTTTCATCCATCTGGGTTGCGATTTCAGGAAATGTACCAAATCATCCTTACAATGGCTTTACATTGATGGTCATCCTATCATGGGTCTATATCTGTAGACGACTATCTATGTACTTGTAACGAAATTTTATATTCTGAGCATGGGTATGCCTTCCCTCAAAAATTCATGAGAAAAAAAATCAAAATTTCATGATATTATGTATTGTAATTGGTGTAGGTCACCAACCACTCAAAACCTCCTCATCACATTGTAAAGCATATCACTCGACATCATTATTTTTTACTTCAGGCTTTAGGGGGAAGTTGTTACAAATCCATTTGGGCACATCACTCCCATCATTCAAATCAGTACCATTAGAGCTCATCAAACCCTAATTCAGTTGCTACATGCCCTAGACAAGTCACCATTTTGAATGCCTCGTTCCCTAAGAGTTTTTTGGCTTGAATCCCTCCATAAATGCCTCCTTGAGGGACCAACGCAACCTTGGACAGGGGTAAGTGCACTTCAGCGCAGATAGGCCCATGTTAGTGTGCTCTGCAGAGCACCTAGGCCCACCTTGACCTACGCTGGGTGAGATTGAGACAAATTCACATAGGGTTCTGGGAATATTCTTATCTTCTAGAGACATCTAGAAGATTCCCACACTTATCATCTCCTATGAGCTCATAATTGGATAGGGAATGAGTTAAGTAAAATCCTATCCTCTCATCCCTTCCTCCATGGAAACTAACTCTCAGTTTGGAAGGCCATTCAATACCCTCATTTATGACCAAACCTTCTCCATTTGCATATAAATTGAGCACTCATCTAAGTGATCAGAGGCTGGACTTTGAGAATTTGTAAGGAGATATTGTCGGTGTGAAGATTGAGATTATAAGCAAGTGTTGTTATGCTGCCGGAGTGATGTGCTATTGATGTGATGTTTGTTGGAACCCAAGCTAGAAGAGTGACAATGGATCGGACTTCATGGTTGTAATTCTTCCTTCTACTTAAAAAAGTTGTTTACACCTTTTTCCATATGCTTATCTTGATATATGATGTTTATATGTGTGAATGTATCTGATTCCATTTACTTATAGTTGATAGATCTCTTGCTTTGATTGGTTCTATGTCTTTTGTTTATGTTTGCAGGTACTTTTTGAGCGAGTAAGTTCGAGAAGGAGCGACGGGAGTCATACAAAGGAGACAAAAGGAAAGCGAAAGAACAAGTAGGTCCTTTTATTCCTTTTGTCTTATTTATCATCTATAGAAAAAGGATAAGCGCTTTAAATATGTTATTTCAGGTATATCTACCTACCTAGGGAATTAGTATTTATCCACAGATGCAAAATTCCTCATAACAACAACCCCTCCAAAATTTCCAACCCTTCAAAATTTCGGAGCCCCTTTACCATTTCCATGGCTGCTACCCATTCTTAGAGTCTGCTCGGAAGCCCGGAAACCCCAGAAAAGTTACAAAGAACCTAAGTCTCTGCATCATAAGCCAAACCAAGTACATAATCAAAGTTTAGTCTCCAAGTCGCAGCACAATGGTGCGACTATTTTCTCCTTTCGCGACCTATGCGACCATGCAACCCCATTAAATTGATAAGTCGCGGAGGTTGCAAAGACAACCCTTCTTGGTTTGCGACCTATGTGACTAGTGCGACCCACTAAGTCATTGGGTTGCAAATATCGCAAGGGTCTCACCACCTAGGAACGCAACCAATGTGACCCCTCAAGGTCGCAAGGGTCGAATGTCGCCCTAACCCAGACAGTGCAACCCATGCGAACCCCCACATATGCGACCCAAATTATAAATACCGGCATCAAACCAATCATTCGCATAACTCTTTTTTCTCACACGAAGAATGGGGAAGCTCAGCGACTAGACATCGCATGGGACCCTCGCAGGTAGCTGACCTTTCCACTTCCTAGAAATCATTTTTTTTCACCATGTCTCCTCCTCCTCCGGCCCAACTCTACGAGTTCTCAACTAGGAGGGTTTTATCTGTGATTTGGCCTCATTTTGGTTGCAAACCCTGCCTGAGTTGATGAGTAGTTGCATGAGCTTCCCTGAGTGTCTTCCATGCCCATTTCTGGTCTCTAACTAACCTGCCATCCCTGCAAACCAAGTTATCTGCCCCTAGAAATCCCCAAGGACCTCTCCTAAGTCACATCCATCCCCAAAATCTCATCCAAAGATGAAAGTCGCACGACCCAAGGTCGCAATAGGCAAAACAGTGCGACCTGCGTGACCTAAGAAACTTCATGACCTGCGTGACCTCCACGACTTAACCAAACTTGTGACTTGTGCGACCTAACCGATTCTACGACCTCTCTCCCAACTTGCCTAGTCGCTAGGTCGCACCTCAATCCATGCAACCCTCACGACCTCCTCACCTTCGCGACTCTCCAAAACACCTTCTCCTAGGTTTTGAAAACTATAGTTTATATTAAGCACTTATTTTTATTATCATGCCATCTCTCTCATTGTGGGACTATTTATTCGATATGACAGGTGATGTGGATCTCAGTTTCATTTCTATCTCCTCCTTCGAAGACAATATGGCACCTCTGGTAACAAAATTTGCATGTAAGAGCTCTAGAAGCAGTTCATAGGAAGTTTACCAGTATGAAGAACCCCCCATTTACAGGGATACAACTTGCAATATTAACAAAAACACCATTCTCTCTTGGTACAATATTTAGGAGGAGTTCGCCAAATCAAATATACCAGAGAACCAGGAGGATTTTGTGGTGTACTTAAATGTTAAGAGGTCAAATATTCACAAGGTAGCATCAAACCCTCCAATTTTCATGTGTATTGAGACGATTGACTGGATCATACAGAGCACAAACATAGATTCATGGACAATAAGGGGTCATACTAGTGCAACGCTTGTAGCTATCACCTTCGCAAATATTGTTGCTTACTACAGGTTGTTTGAGAAGGAGGAAACCTTCAACACCTAGTGGCTCACCAATTATGTGAATCCTACTAAGGATATTCTTACATAATGGTGGCAAGACTTGTCCACGTTATGGGTTAGGACTGACCAAATTTACAGGATGGATGGATTGAGGAAGGTCTGTCAGTTGATCGTTTCCATGATGAACTTTCTGTATGGGAGAGTAGGTTGTATGTGGTCCATGGAACATGGTTCCCAATAATGTACGTTGTCACCACCCGAGGAACATTCTTTAATTGGGCCAGCATTCTCATGTCGACCTTAAGAACAAATATAATTCCAGCTAAGCAGCCAAAGTGAGACCAACAACCAAAGTTCTATATGGCCTCATACCTACTAGGCGCAGTCTATGCAAGGTGTTAGTTCGACAAATGGAGCTACAATTGGAACACATCTGCAGCCAACCCAATACACCATCATTACAAGATCTTTTGGGACACCAGTTATAATGGTATGATTGATTTTATTTCTGAGTCATTTATTGCTCCACTATATCAGTGATTGTTTGGGGAAGAACCACCTTGTATGTCAAAGAGGGCAATGGAAACCATTTTCAAGGTGGCACATTGATCCCCGATCCAAGAGGGGAGATTTATTTAAGTTTTCAGTTCCTACAAGCCTCTGCGTGCTCTTCCCAGGTTTGCCATAGATAAAGAGCTCTTTGCAGGAAGTATATTACCAGATGACACAGGACTTCTTGAAAACATTGAGCAAAGGGAAGAAGAAACTATGGCTAGCTTTCCCTCTTATCATCGGGGACTATGTGGTAGAAAAATTCAAAGAAGTGGAGGCAGAAGTTGAGGCTTTAAAGGGGAGTTGCTTTGTGACCTTAAACCATCATATGTATAATTCCGAGAAGGTTGTAGTTGCTCACTGCAAGAAAGCTAATTTTAATTGGTCATATTTGCATTCCAGGAAAGATCATGAGGATCGAGTTAGGAACTGGTACAATGCCACCAGTGAAATCAGCCCCAGTGAGCAGCAAGAAAGAGACAAGGAGCTCCTCAAATACTCCCAGGAGAATGTGAGCTTGTAAGAGAGGTCATCCACCTTGAAAAGGAAGTAAGAGAAACATAAGGCAACCGGGAAACTCAAGATGCAGAAGGAGATAGAGGTAGAAGATACCCCGAGTGACCCGGAAATGGGAGAGGATAATGAGACACTAAAAAAAAAGGAATGCAGCCCTGGAAAAGAAGAAGTAAGAGCTCAAAAGGAAAAGAGAGGAATAACTCAAACAATCAGAAGATTCAGGTGACTAGGACAAGCTTGAGAAGAGGTGACAGGAAGAGGAAGAGAGGAAGAAGAAACTGGAAGAAACGTAGCAGGAAGAGAATAAGGCCAAGGAACAAGAGCTTAAAGAATAGGAAAAAAGGATCAGGTAGACTGAGGAACTCAAAAAGAAGCAAGAGCAAGAAGAGCAAGAGACGAAACGGTTAGAGGAAGAGCAAAGGGAGAAAGAGGAGGATGAAAGGAGAAAGAAGGAGCAGGAAGAAACTAGTAAAGCAACCGAGACGGACTTAGAAAAAAATGAGTTGTCTCCATTAGATGTTCCCCCTTCTACTCCCCACACCGGAGGACATCTTCCTCTACAAGAGTTGGGCATTCCCGAAGAAGAAGAAGAAGAGGTATTGGATCTCACCAAGATCACCTTTGACCAAGTTAGCCTCAAGATTAGGTAGGAGAGGAAGAAGTACTATGCTAGAAACCCTGTAGAATCCCTATCGGTCACCATAGCTAAAGAAATTGTTCCCGACACCATAGTAATACTGAGATGATCGCCTCGGAACGAACTGCATTTTTTACCGCAACTGAGCATAATGTCGCTAGGATGAGTAAAAAAATCGCAGAGCTCCAAAACAGGCTTTACGCATCGGAGAAAAAGGTCATGAGGGAAGAATAAAACATAAATAAGGCAGAGGAAGAAAATGTAGCTCTTTGCTTACTACATTCCACTACAACAGAGCTACAGACTGCAATCAAAGATGAGGTTGAGATGCTTAATGAAGCCATGGATATGGTCTATGAAGAAATGTCAAAACTACATCACACGGTAGCACCAATCTTGGCCATACAAACCCATGCAAAAGAGAGGGCTTCTATGCTAAAAGAATTCGTTATAGCTCTGGATAGTATACATGAGTGATCCATCAAGTATCCAGGGAAATCGATAGTAGTCCCGAAGAAGGATTGGATCACCATGCAAAATGCCAAATTCCAGCTACGCATCAACATCCATTCAAAAGACAAACTAGCCAAAGATGTAGACATAGTGTTGGCTTCATATAGACACATTTTCCGTGGCCTAGAATCAATGATCGAGATCCATGGTCTCATCCATCTGACAAATTTGGCAGGTGAAAGCATGAAGACATCTCACAGGAAGTTCAGGCATTCATCGACACATATAGTCAGGTTACCCGATCAGATGACCTACTCGTTACAAAGGAGAATATCACACTCTACATGGTTGAACCAGTAAGAATGTATACAAAGTTGGTGACCTTAGGCAAGCAGGTGAATGCCAACAAACCACCCTCATACCGGATGCCCTTGAATTCCTGCACAGACATGATGAGGAACAACCACAAATCACCCCCGTTGCAGATGAATACAAGCTTTAGCACACTTACCTAATGGAGCAACTCCACCTAAACATTCCTGAACTTTCTATTATTAAATTAATAGGGTAGATTTTGCTCATTTTGTGATTTTGGAAAATTAGGATAGAATATGACAATTTTGGAATGAGAAGAGTCATGAGGAAGTCTAAAGGTAACAAGGTAGTTGAAAGGTCATGGGGAAGCCCAAAAGTCAAGGATATGCCAAAGGTCACCCTCATTTTATAAATACACCCTCATGACACATTCTAATGGAATTTTTGCTTAGGACTTATTTTTGGGACAATATTTTTTTGACAAGACTTGTGCTCTTCTAATATATGCAAGGAGTAATAGTTATTTTCCACTATTTGATTGGATGAATCATTTATGTTGTGGTGCCATGGATATTAGTTTCTTGATCGATCGAATGTTCCTGGTAGTTCTTTGATGCATGGTCTCCTCATGTGTCTTCATCATCTCATTTTGCAACACATGGATGATATATGATATGCTAACTCTATGCTTGTATTGATGAATTGTTTCTTTGATATTGGAATGATCCTATTGTTGAATGTGCATTTTCTTACACTTATAGATGCTTAGCTACTGTGAACTATTTTATAATTGTTGAGCATATTCTTTACATAGACATGACCATCTCTTAAGTTTTGCTAACAATTACTTTATGTGAGGTTCATGTTGTTGATTTCTGATCTTGCTATTTATGGCATTCATGTCATGAACATTCGTCAGTTTTTTCCTTGTGTTTATTGAAGTCCATAATTTTGATTGAGTCGGTATCCCACCTCTATCCAAAGAAAATGCAACTCACCTAATGACATCCTAGCCTACATACTAGACGGGGTTAGTAAAGCAAACGATGCAGAGTCTAGTTGGGATTCTACACCGGGGAGATCCCCTCGTTGTTGGCGGAGAATTATGGCCCGTCAATAGATTTGGTTCTAGAAGGAGGACTTGATGGTAGGCACTAACACATGCCCTCACACCGAAACTTCCCATCAAGCTAGTAACCAACCCCGTCATCCCACTCCCGAAACACCTTATCATCCCTCTTTCGGTCCACACTTCCCGAAACCTTAGTGTGGGGATTCCTAGCCTCCTCCACTTGAAGATGCCCCGGGAGGAGAAGAACCTCCTCTCTCTGAAGTTACATATGACAGTTGAGGTCCTTGCACCCCATTACTCGTTAGTTTTCCAAGGGTCTAAAGTGCATTCCTTCCACTAGCTCCCTGCCTAACCCGCGCACCTCTAGGCCTCATCACACACGTCAAGGTGCCTTGGTTAATTCTGTGCCACATTTAATTTAGATGATTTTGGATGATTATGTAGACATTGTTGAAAGGCTATCAATCGAGGGGTTGGAGAGTCCCCCAGCATCTCAAAGAGAAGTCCCTAGGAGTACAATTACAGGAGGAAACAATCAACCATGACGGGGAGAAGCTTAGGGAAACGATCAACCACCCCCAGAAGATACCCTTGTTAGCAACCAACCTTTAAGAGATAACACAGAAGGCCCCATAGGGAAGGGGACTAGGGACAATATCAGAGACTGCATAAATTTTTTCAATAATGCTTGACTCTTTAGATTCCCTAAGAACCTGAGGAATTTCATAAATACGAGAAACTTCTGAGACCTAGGGCACCTGAGAGTCCCCTGGGGTAATGGAAGACAACCTCCCCGCACTGGTGGGGGGTCAGGAAAAAAAAGTGACTCAGAGGGGAATCCTAATCACCCTCTTTTCCCTCCCCCTCTAAGAGGCAATCGTCTTCAACCTTTTGCTTGGATGGCTCAGTCCCTGTTGGGCATCTGAGGCCCCCTCCATGACATGCCTCATCACCCCAAAAAGCACCTCCCGAAGTTCAACCACGAAAAGAGGACATCAACTGACAATCACATCAACAAATTCTACCTAGCTTTGCAAATGATGAGAGTGAAACATGACAACACGTCTTACCATCTTTTCCCTCACACCTTCGAAAATAAGGGCGCAACCTGGTATCAGTCGCTGCCTATAGCATCAATCTGAACATGGCAAGAATTTAGGAAGACATTCCTTGACAATTTTTCGGAAGGCAAGACACCTTCCATGATCCTGACCGAGCTTAGTATGTTGAAATGCCATAAGAAGGAAAAGGTGAAATATTTCAACCAATAATTCACCACCAACTTGAATAAATTTCTGACAAACGTGGCTCTTGACGATTCCATCACTATCGATTATTATACTAGATCCCCCTTGTGAGACATTTATGTGTTCGACAAATGCAACGTTAAAACCACCTTAGTAGAGAACTTTGCGATAACTCTTATGGTAGAGAAAGATTTGCTATCTATAGTTTCCCTCAAGCATGACTCCCAAGAGGAAACCAAACCATCTGCCAATAAAATTGAAGCCTTAACCAGTAAGTCCACCGATAAGGACAAGGATTCCTTCTATTTCGAGGGATTAGCTAAATCTTTAAAGCAATTAACGAATGAGGTTTCTGAGTTGAAAAGGAAGACTGGTGAATTCTCCTTAGGTGGAAAACCTGCCAAACCTTTCATCTCAAAGACTAATAATCCCTCCCCCCCAAAGTCGTCTCAAGGGTCCAATACAAATTTCAATGCAGAAGAACTGGGAAAAGACAATTTTTGTACTTTCCACCATGCCTCTCATTCCAAAAAGACCTGCCCACAATGGCTCCACAACATGACTGTTGTAGTGACCCAGCTCTTGGAAGATCAAGCCATAGGGGAGGGTGAAGAATAATCTAATGATCTAAAAGAGGAAACCACCCCTCCCAATGACGACACTCCTTTCGTTGTTCTAACATTTGAAGTCATCCTTGGGGAAGAGGTTCAGGCTTTTCAAGAAGCCATTATAGGAGACACTCCCCCCCCCCCCCCCCCTAAGCCTCCAAAAAATTAAAACCTCAGGAATGAGGGGTTAGTATCAAACTCCACCCTAGAATAAAATAAAAGGGCTTTATTGAGAAGGATCCTTCCACCTAACAACACGATGCAACCATCCACCCCTTCCCCTAAGGAAGCATATGGCCAAATCCAAAAGGATCCCTCAATAAGTGGTAAAGGAAACACCTTTGCATCTGGAGTCTCGACCAAAGTCGTTTAAGCCAAAATGACCTTGTCCCCACAAGCCTCCCCAGAAAGCACATCGTCCATGGACTTGGGTACAATATTATTGAGGATATGAAAAAGACGTGAGCCAACATCTCATTTTATGAGCATTCTAAGTTAGCCAGTTAGAACGAGCTAATTTCCAACACCCTTGTCACCTCATCAGCGACCTCTAAGATTTCCCCATCGACCAAGACTAACTCTCCTAGTCGATCTCAAGCTGTGATTGACCTCCAAGCCATTGTAAATGCCTCAAACACAAACTTGAGAGGTTCAACTCCTTCGTTCCTTCTAACCTTTGAAGTTTTCAACTTCAATGTGCATAATTGCCTCGTTGGCTCTGGCGCGTCAACCAATGTCATGCCCTAGTCAGTATGAAAAAGGCTAAACATCTAACCAAGGAAGACAGATGCTAAGATCATTCAACTAGATAGGTCCCAAGTCCCTGCCATTGGTGAATTAAACAACATGATAATCAGGTTGTCTTCTAACTCTCGGGTGCATCAGTGCATCGACATAATTGTGGTTGACATCCCGAAGACCTATGGGTTATTACATAGTAGTGACTGGTCCTCCAACCTCCAAGGTTATTTCGCCATAGATTGGTCCCACTTATGGTTGCCCTATAAAGGAAAGAGAAATCAAATTAGGGTTAATATTGAACCTTTCGTGAAGCATATGGTCACGGATCTCAAAGGATCTATTGAGTTGATCAGCTTCGCTCAGGAGGAACTAGGAGTGTGTTTTCTTGAGGCCATGATAGGTTGCTACCAATTTAAACCGTCACCCATCCCACTTGATACCCAGCTAGAAATCCCATCACACATCCCAACTAATGAAAATTAAATTTGTACTTTAAATCTACGTACTCCGGACCCACCCATGCTTAATGATGAAA
The DNA here is from genome assembly GCA_000404065.3 of Pinus taeda. Classification (NCBI taxonomy): domain Eukaryota; kingdom Viridiplantae; phylum Streptophyta; class Pinopsida; order Pinales; family Pinaceae; genus Pinus; species Pinus taeda. The sequence continues at coordinate 391,537 of APFE030703015.1, read as the reverse complement.
TCTGGACACTACATTATGATGGGTCCAATACTCACGACGGGGCTGGAGCAGGACCCCAAAAGGAAAAAATTTTGAATCTCCTGCAGGTTGAAGTTCCAATGCACCAACAACACCGAAGAGTATGAGGCTTTGATCCTCGGCTTCAAGAAATATATTGACCTGAAAGCTGAATGTTTGAAGGTAATCGACGACTCTGAAATCATTACAAAATAGGTACGGAACACAATTCATTGTTTATAACCACAACTGAAGAGCTACCAACAGGAGGTATGGGGCCTGATCAGTTCTTTTAAAGCTTTCAATATTAGTTTTATTCCTAGATTCAATAACAACATTGTTGTTACTCTAGCAAATGCTGCAGCCATATTTACACCTCTTAGGGATGGTTTTTTAATTGAGATTGTTTATAAACCAGTCGTCCCTGACAATGTATCTAACTTACGCATTTTCAAATATGACCAGTAGATATTTGATTTTTGGGTGAACACAGAGGTATTTAAAGATGTGGCCATCGAAGAAGAGGAACATGAAAGATCCTTGTAGGAAGAGGTGGACTTGAATAAAGGGAACCCCATACCTAAAGGAGTGGTCACACTAGAAAATTTATTTGATCTACATAACCGCTTCTGAGGCCCACCAAACACCAAAACATAAAGATCCACTTTTTGACACGAACAAGTCAACCTTGGGACTGAAGAGGACCCCAAATTCGTTAACATAGGTTTGGGATGTTCCTCTGAGGAAATACAATCTCTCATTAGCTTGTTCAATAATTACAGCGACATTTTTGCCTCGACATACGATTATCTAAATACTTACGAAACACAGTCATTTACCATGTTATTCCTACAAAAGAAGGGGTCAAACCATTTCAACAGAAGTTAAGGAAAGTGCATCCCATGTTATAACCCCTTATCCAAAAAGAGCTCAAGAAGTTGTTAGATGCCCACATTATCTTTAAAGTTAGGCATTCTACATGGGTTTCAAACCTTGTTCCAGTACGGAAAAAGTCTGCAGAGATCTGTTAATGTTTCGATTTCCAAAATCTTAATCGAGCATCGAACAAAGATAATTAGCCAATCCTGTCCATGAAACATATTCTCCAAACATTTTTAGGGTCAGAAACATTTTCGTTGCTTGATGGTTTCTTCGGCTACAACCAGGGTCTGGTAGCCGAACCAGATCAGATAAAGACAACCTTCAGGATGAAGTGGGGAATGTTTGCATTTTAATGTATGCCTTTCGGGCCTATCAACATTGGGGCAATGTTCCAAAGAGAAATGGCTATCGCCTTCAGGGGTTTGATGCGTCAAAGCGTGGTAGTTTACTTAGATGATGTCACTATATTTTCAAAGAAGTGGATCGACCACCTCCACCACCTCAAGCAAATATTTGAACAATGTCGGAAGTATTTGATCTCGCTTAAACCCAAGAAGATAATATTAACAATTTTTAAGGGCAATATCCTTATACATATCATCACCAAGGATAGAATCACCGTTGACCCTAATCACATGAAAGCTATAGCATAGATTCATCTTCTTAGCAGCAAAAAAGGTATGCAATATTTCCTTGCTAAAATTAATTTCCTTCATAAGTTTATTTTAGATTTCGCCCAGATTGTTAAGCCTTTGCAGAGCATGATAAACAAGGATTCAGTGTTTAAGTGGAACCAAGAAGAAAAGGAAGCTTTCGGTCGTATCAAAAAGAGCTATCATTGAATCTCCTTCCCTCTACAACCCCGACTTCGACAAGGACTTCATCTTATACTCTTTTGCCTCAAATTCGTGCCTAGTCATCATCCTCATGCAGAAAGATGGACACAATGATGAGCGTCCCATATCCTTCTTGAGTACAGGACTGCAAGGTGCAGAACTCAACTACCCCGATAAAGATAAGCAGTCATATGTGTTACCCAGTCTTTTTTCACACCTCCCACACTTCCTTGTGACATACCTCGAAGTGCCTGAAACCTGGAAATCATGCAGTGTACGCATCCTAATATGTAGCTCAAATCCTCCCTAAAACACTGATGGAAAAAGGCCTTGAGCCTCCCCTAAAGAAGAGGGCACCAAAACCTTAATTTGAGGATCATCGCAAACCTGACACTGGAAACCTGTGTTGGTCACTAGTCGTGCTTTACTAGCCTCACGCTTTTGGCTTGGATACCAGCTATGATCCCTAAAAGGCAATTTTTCCCAAAGAGGAAGAGAAGCTTCGTGATCTAGAGGCTTCCAGAACAATGAGCTGGAGTTTGTTTAGCATGGATGAGGTCGTTTCTCTCAACTTTGCCCTTTGGTCTTATCCCTATGAGCTACCGCCTTGAGATGAGGGTCTTCTCCTATCTTTGGAGAGATCTTGACTCCCTTTCCCTGCCTATATATTCATCTTTTCCCATTCCCAAATGGTTGGTCTTTGGCTATTTGCACCCTTATGCTGAGATTATGCCTATATGCTACTAATTTGGCTTGGAGAAGGAGCGCTTTGAGAGCTTGAGCTTGGACTTGGACATTCACTCAAGGAGATTTTATTGACATCAAGGCTTGGTTGTATGCTTCCTCCTTTATTCTATTAATATATACAACTACTGGTTCATTTTCCATAAATATGTATGTCAATGCATCATTTATCTTAATGTTCCTTGATCTGTTAAGTAGGTTACTTTTGATTACGCTATTTCTACTTGTATGCTTTGTTATGTCTTGATCTCTTGTGCAAGCATTCAAATGTTGTAAGAAATAGGACTGAGCCCATGACACAAGTGATTTGAGGTCTTCAACAAAGGAGGACATTATAGCATCATAACGAGGTAGGCAATCTTCCTCTTCTCCTATTTTGATTGTAACGTAGGAAAATGTCTAGTATATTGTCATGTAGGTTGTTAGTCCCACTCATTGGGATAGAGGGATCGTCTATGTTCGCAGAGAGGATTTCCTAGACAACAAAATGGCGACTCTGCTGGGGAGCCTATGACCCTTTCCATCCATTCCTTCGATTAGATTCTATGATGAGTTTGACCAACCGTCGGTTTCTTGTCTTGTTTGCTTCTCTATACCTACTTTCACTCACTAATTATTGCTTGATGACACTCAGGTTATTATGTTCTTGAATATTTTCTTATTTTTCCCTATTTTTCTCGCCCAACAAGGGTTTAGCTTTAAAAGTCACGTTGTCATCGCTGATTTTTTAATTACAGTCGCGTCGATTACCTTCGCATCACTCTTTTTCTTATAACAAGCGCATTGATCCCAAAGGATAAAGAAAAATTAGGATTTCTTCTTGTTTTTAATGTTTTTTCCCTCTCTCAATAATTTTCCAATTTGTTTACAGTGTATTTGTCTTGGTTGCTATGCCTGTATGACTATGATTGTCCCTTGACTCTGTTAATGTGTGTTTGAAACTTAATTGATTTTTAGGGTTTTAGGGCTTCTAGGTCACCCTCCTCTCATTGTTTGATCTGTCTCTCTGAGATTGATTGCTTCCTTTCAAGAGTCTTCCTGCAATCAAGACATCTTTTTCAAGTTGCTTTTGGTTCATTGATGTGAAGTTGTTTTCATTAGTGTCGAGTCATGTTGATGCTTTGAATATTGCTTTAGTTCCATTGTCAAGCATAGATTACAAATTATTTGCTTTGTTTGGATTGAAAGAGAGTGTTCATCTTCATTATTATGTTTCAGAAAGAAAAAGTGAGATTTTGTCATGTAAGTATTTTTGAGACATTTCTTGCATTCAAAACCCTAAAGTGAAAGCGATTTTATTTTTTATTGAGTTGATTGCATTTTCCTTTGGTCATTGCATTAGTTTGCATTGATTGAATCAAAGTCAAAAGGAAAAACTTGGCATTGCATTTAGTGAAATGAAAGATTAGATTTCATTTCACATTTTCCATCGTGAAAGTTAGTGGAAGGCATTTTAAATGATGTATTTTGTTTGATGCATTATGGACTGAAATTTCGTCCCTTGATTAGTCTAGCTTTCATCGAAACGAAAAGTTTTCCTTTTCTCATTTAGTTCCATCATAGGTGTTCAAGTGATATCATTTCGAGCCTTAAAACCAAAACTTAACTAATGATAAATATTAAAATTTACCTCAATTAACCTAAGGAGCATTTGGAACTTAATGCAAATATCTACAGGTATAGGCTAGAGACATGTTCCGACGTCTTTAAACATAGCAGTTAGCGTTAATTTCTTGTAGTGTGTTAGCGCTCAAATCTACCTTAGGCTGAAATAAGGTAAAACTCGAGGCTACATCAAACCACGCTCAGCCTCGTAGCTAGCCCTACGAGGACAGGAGAGGGCTCTCTCCGAGTCAATCTCGGCAAAAGGTGATCAATGAGGTCGAGATGACTAATTTGATAACTAATTTTAGGCTAGGTATGAAGTACAAGGAGTTTGAAATTGATTTTTTGAAGATTTGTTGAATTCAAGGGAAAGACAATTTTGGGTGCGGGGATGAGGCACAGTTTTTGCAGAGGTCTGCTTGGGGCAAGATAAGCGATTGTTTTGATGCCTTTAAAGAGATTGAATGGATAGATCTGACTGGTGAGGGGTTAAGGAGAGCAAGAAACTTTCAAGGATTCTCCATAAACAGACAAAAACATGGAAAATTAAACAAACTTAAAGGCAGAGCATAGCAAATTATGGATTCTACCTTAACACTTCATTTGTTTAATTGCAGAAGATAAGAGAAGGAAATTGATACACATAAACAACTTACAAATACTGAAAGAAGCACACCATCAACACATAAAGCCACATGAATCCCAAACAGTGCTGCAAAACCCTGGTCTTTCCTTTGCCAAAAATGCAAATAAAATATGTACAATAGAGTATCAAGCTATTCCCAAGAGTCCAACCCTGAAAATGACTAAGAAAATACATAATATAGGCAAGCCAACACATTCCCTTGCCTCTAGGGGTCAATCTCATCATCCTAGGAGTTGTTTCAACCAATTCTAAACAAAGCACTACAATCTAGGCAGT
>APFE030703015.1:341118-381833 GCA_000404065.3 Pinus taeda | reverse complement strand
TTAACTCTAGATTCATCATAAGTGAAAAAGGATCAAGTCCCTTGATTTGAAATTTTATTTTAGAATAAAAAATTGAAGAAATGTTTGCACCTCAATGGATTTGGTCCAACACATTGCATAATAAATTTATAGTTAAGATAGATCTATAGTAGTATTTTAGTCCAATCTCCTTCTAAAGTAAAAAAAGTAGTGGTATAAAATAAATGGGGCCCTTCCCAATGCTTTATGAAGTCACAAAAGTTGATGTTAGAGAAAATAATTATTAATGTTAAAAGGAAAGATGGGGTAGGGTATAGCCTTTATTACAACATGTTAAATTAGATGTCTCAATGGTCTTTGATTTGAACCTCATTTGTTATATGATTGATATGAAAAGAAATGATAAGGTACTTCCTACTATGATGTTCCTATTTACCTTATTCCTTATATAACTTTTGAAATGACCTAATTGATGTTACTCTCTAGATTACAGATTGTGCTCACCAAAGTCAATGGATCAAATTTATCCAAAACACACACACATGATCATTTAAAATTTTGATGTAACTGTCATGTTAATCCCTCATCAATCAAGTAGCCAAAGGTATCAAATCCCTTAAGATATGAACCTTTAATCAAATTTTTATACTTTAAAAAAGATTTACACCTCAAACTACTAATCAATTTATTTTAATGTTTAATAAATCTAAACTTAAAATGAATGTCTAAGTAATATAATAAATTAAAAATCATATATTAAAAAAGACCAATATTGTTAAAAGATTAATTTTTTAAGTATCTAATTATAAAATTATTCAAATAGAAATTATAAATTTGGCAAAATAACACATTACGGTCTCTGTTTAAAAAATTTAAACACGGGATAGTTATGTATTAACAATCATATCCACATCGTTCAAATAGTTAAAATGACAAGGAAATGTAAGTATTCTCATTATATGGATTAAAACACACCAGAAATAATACATAACACACTGTGTATGCAATAAAATACGGACTTTGAACAACTGACAAACTCTTGAACAATGTTCCTTTAAATCTTGGGCAACTCCAATAAAAAAAAAGCACTTTATAAACTGCCTAACAGAGCTCCCTTGAATCTCGTGGCGTAGATTGAACAGTCTCTTGTTAAATTGCTTTTATTTTACCAACCGAAATGGCATAATACAATCAAGCAATCCCTAACAACTTCTTCACATCATTCTGTACACATCAAATGGAAAATATCAGTAATTATTATTACACCATATTATACTATGAATTCCTTTAATATCTCTCTAAATGTCAAAGTTTGTATGAAAAGCTACCAAGCAGATAACAAGCAAATCTGCATTAGATGATATATGGAACCAAGAAAGGGTGTTTTCCCAAATACCTCAATACTCAATGGTGACGTTGTGGGTGCATATCGTTGAACAACGTTTCCATCTTTGTCCACCAAAAACTTAGTGAAGTTCCACTTTATGTCTTCACCAAAAATCCCACCTTTGCTGGACTTCAAGAACTTGTACACAGGAGCTGCACTACTACCATTAACTTCCACCTACATTACAGAGCCGCCAAGTTAGCACTTAGGATCTCAAGAATCAACCAGATGGATTAGGTGAGTTTAAATGAATCCTCTTATTGCAGAACAAGAAGAATTAATATGAAAAAGTATAAAAAACAGAAATAAGATGCAGACCTTGTCAAATATGGGAAACTCTGCTTTAAAACGAGTGCAGGCCACTTCTGCAATTTGTTCATTGTCACCTGGCTCCTGTCCACCAAACTGATTGCATGGGAAAGCTAGTATTTCGAATCCTGCAAAAAGGTTGTTATTGGAATAAAATTGACCAGTGATAGGCAACGGGAGAACTGAAACAGAACGACAAGTGGGTTTGAAATAACCATGATACCTTGATCCTTGTATTTTGCATACACTTCATTAAGCTCAGTATAATTAGAGGTAGTCAATCCACTGCAATAAAGAACACAAAGGCCACAATTAGTAAAGTTTATAAATGGGATTAACTTCAGTAACAAAACAAACAAATAGCCCTGAATAATATCCTCACATATTTATACAACCAAATCTTATAAAAGGCCTTACTTGACAAAATTACATAGCCACAAACACTAAAAATTCTTTCCCTTTTCTTTCTAATTGCATAATTTATATCCCATATGAAACAGAAGCAAAAAAGTAGAATTACCATTGAGAGGCAACATTGACAATGAGTAAAACCTTGCCTCTGTAGAGGCTGAGATCCACGTCATTACCCCTAATGTCCTGCATACAATTTAACACAGTCCATTCAGAATCTCATATGCAAATGGGTGTAGAGAATAATAATATCAGAGAAAACAAGTCAAAGCAAAAAATTAACATGAAAGTATATGTTACCTTGACTGTGAGGTCGTGGACCGAGGAATAGTGTTGTGATGAGGTCCCAGTCATGGCTGTGAAATTACAGGAACACCAACACGAAAATGATCAAAATCTATATTGAGTTCTCTTGGTTTAACCCAAAAAGAAGAAGAGCGTGGGAATGATTTAGTATTAGCAGAAGCTACAAAGTGAAGGACATGAGGGTTAGTGGAGAGTATAAGAGGTTTATATAGGCCGGAGAAACACTAGGATGCATACTAGAGATAGTCGGTCAAGAAAATGCACGTGGAAGAGTAAAGGCCAGAGAAACACTAGGATGCATACTAGAGATAGTCGGTCAAGAAAATGGGGATTTAGTGTGTGAATGGAGATATGGACATTCAGCCAAGAGTGGGTCCTTGTTTGAGTTTTTGAATCTTAAATTGTGGTGTACATTAGTTGTGGTGTTCTTAAATTGTTGTGTACATTAGTTGTGGTGTTGGATTCTATTACCATCTGCCACACGGTGCTTAAACATCGCCATCTTGACAAGGTGCAAAATGATGTCGTGTTTCCAAAAACGTGCTCTCTTTGATCTTCTAGATAAGCTTTTCTGGAGAACTAAATAAGTTCCATGACATCCCAATATGTGTGAAAGAATATGATAATGTATTGAGTTGAAAGCTGGAGATTTTCCACCATAGTTGAAATGGGTAATGTGTTGATGTGTAAATGAATAAGAATTGAAATTTTAATAGAATAGTATAGGCAGTGTTTAAGAAGATAACAAATTTGTTTGGATTTAGAATTTTTTTTGCTTGAATTTTGTTAAAAAAAAAAAAACAAATGTGGGAGTGTTTGAATTTTTGAATTCAACACTATCAAAAATCCAAATCTTGAAGTAATTCATATTTTCAAAAATTCATGCCAAATTTTATCATAATCTTTGCTAGAATTTCCATTATTTTCTAGACTAATTTGTGGACTTTTTAGACTACGCAGATTAGTATATAGGAATTTTTATTTCTGAATTTGTAATATATGCAACTTGTAAATGGTTAATGTTTAATAAAATTATAAAGTATTAAATATATAAGTAAAAATGTATTATTAATAGTAATTTATTATAAAGATAACATTTAGTTTTTAGTAATTTTTAATAAAATAAATATTATTTACACATAGATAATTGTAATTGAATATAGTTTTGAGAAAATGAATTATGATAAAATATTTTGATATTTTAGTGTGGGGTTGATAGAGTATTAATATTGTTTTCTTTTATGCTTTAGAAATTAGAGAGTGATAATAATTATATTTTCTAGGTGGGTTTTAATATCCAAAAATTCCAGTGCAATGAGTTAGTTTAAGTGGTTGAATATTGTGAATCACACACTCTTACCAAAATTGAACCTTACTCATTAGTAAAAAGCTTTTTACTTTTTACTCTTAAATCTAACCTTTTTAAAAAGCTTTTTCTTAAAAAGAAAAAAAAAATACTTATTTTATTAACTTTATAACTTCCTTATTTGTCCATAGGGCATAGATCAAGGTGTTTTGTTAAGGCACTCTATGGTGTAAAGGTCAAAAATCAAACCATGGTTAAGGGTTGGTGTGACCCAAGCGGAGTCTCACCCCTAGGTAAAGTCTCACATTACCTAACAAACAAACAAAATGTTAACTTCTTTATTTCTTAACTTTATAACTTTTTTATTCATTAACTTGATTATTTCTTTGTTTTATTAACTTCATAACTTTATTAATAATTTTATTTGTAATTTGATATCTCATATGTGAATCCTTTTATTTATGTATTCATAGAAAAATTTTAAACTTTAAATTTTTTTAAATATATAAATTAAAATACATTTCATTTCTAAATATCAAAAAAAATTTAATAACTTATTATTATGTTATTATTATTATTATTAATTAAATTTTCATTTTTTTAAATCTTTAATTTAACGTTTTTTTAAATATTTTAATTTTATGTATTTTTGATGATGGATGAAATATCAACTTCAAACATTAAACATTTCAAAAATTCCTTCATAATTTATTTTTAAAAAGTTTAAACAATGTAACATGGAGTTCATAAGTGACATTTAAAAAACATGAATAACAAAAAAGTCAATGTCATCCATAAACAAAATATTTCAATGTGTGCGTATAAAGTTGATATTGATTTTTGTTTGTAAGGTGAATATTCTATTAGCTGGAATAGCAGGTAATTACATCTTGAAGAAAATTTTCCCCGGTAGTCTCTCGCTAGGGGGACCTGACAATAACCAATAAAGAATCCTCCTGAGAGAGGATAAATAAGTCCATAAATGGAGAAAAGACAATAGACAAACATTATATCTTGAGATATGAGATGAGATAAACTTCTTGTCAAGAGATACACCAAAAAGGACAAAAGACATGGACATAGAGGGTTAAAATGAAGGGTTTGAATATGAAAAAACAATCTGGATAGATGCTTTGCCTTTCTCTTGATAGAGTTGCCCATGGGAGGTAAGTCAAGGTGTTATTCAATCTAATCTAGTCCACAATCCACATGATTCGAGTGGTTGTGCATGCGCTCTAATTAGTGGAGTACATCCTCTCAGTGCTCTTGTCTATTTAGAAGAGTTCTGCACAGAATAAAATTAAGTTGTCAATATAGTTCAATTGTCTTCATTTATTGGTTGAAGTGCCCTTTGGTCTTCCTTTTTTAGGGATCCAGTCAACCCATTCAACTAGTACTTTTGACTCCGAGAGTGACGATATGTGTGATGGAGGTTCACTCTTTGCTCTAGTTATTTCCTCTTGAAATAGATTAGGATTCAACTCCGTGAAGCAAGAAACAAGATCCTGCACATCATGGTGCCTACAATATTGCCTCCTTTGGGCCTTTTCCTGGTAATATGTTGCACCTCTTCTAGCTCTAGCTCTTTGAGGTGGAATCTTGATTGTACTGGGCTTAAAACAAATTTGATGACATACAGATCAATTTCTATACCTTTATGTTTTCTAGATATGCTAACTACCCTCAAATAGTGACATTGTAAACTTGGTACATGTCTAGTAAGTTCCCTATAATATTACCAATATTGATTATTTATCCACATGGAACTCGTCTTTAAATAAAATTCTTCTTAATTGTTAGTTGGTAAGATATGTTGGTTTCTCTTTCCAATATTTGTCGCTTGCGGACCGAAATTCCTTATTATTTTTATGATGGTTAGTGTTATATGCACTTAGCTAGAGGCATACCGAAACTTTGCTAGCATAAAAGGTGTAGCTAGATTTCCTGAATAATGAACCAAGGATGAATAAGAAGTATCTCCTTGGTTCCTACTTCCAACAAAATTAACTCTACACCCTGCAAGACATAATTGCAGTGACACTTGATAACACTCAAACACTTAACAAAAAATGGCCAGAGTTTAAACATGGTCCCTTGTATAGAGGGAGAGACCACAACACCAAGAAAATTACCCTTCTCTACAAGACTATTAACACAAACCTTCAATTTCAGACAACTATAAATAACTAACATAAATCTAGTCCCTTTTACAATGGTAGAGACGACAAATCCAACATAATTTTATTTCTCCATAATATTTTTAACAAAAAATTTCACATTCAGATAAATATGATTAATGACATAGTAAAAAAGAGTGAGGAAATTTACATCCATGACGAGGACTCCTTGTGTCACAAGATGATGGGTTTTTTCGTAGCAAATTGTCTGAGAATTGTCACCAGAAACCTTTTAACTCAGTTTTAGAAGCCTCTCTACTAATAACATTCCATATATAACCCATCCATAAGCCATCTCCCATTCTATTGCAAGCATGTATCAATTTTGTCGGAACTTGTCTCTTCCTTAGCCATTTACCTCCCCAGAACCAAGAGATTCCATGAGGCAGTGTTGAGGGAAGGGTAAGATTACTAATCCACCAAATATTTTCTAGAGAAGTTGAGTAGAAGCTAGCTCCTTTTGAGGAAAGCTCCACCATCTTGCATGTTTCTAATTCCTAACAGCCTTTATGCATGAACATACTAGAGTAATTCCCACATGAAAACAATCCATACCAACTCTCCCTTTGTCATGCATCTTCTCAATGTCACCATAAATATAATGCCACACCTTTTGCTCGGTTTGTGTAGCATCATGGTTGAGGGTTTGGGAGTAGTCCCATTTGCATGATTCATTGATCTAAAACCCAATTAATAGGTGAGCCCCCTGCACTCCTCTTTGTAACCATCAATTTTCATAGTGGGAAGTTAAGATTGACTCATGGGATTTGATATCATTTAAACCCCCTCATAGATGGATTTCCATGTTTCCATGTTCATCTAACAAGTGGGGTGATCCATTCCCCCCCCCCCCCCCGTGCCCATTTTAACTCACACATCACCCCATCGAGAAACTATGAAATATTTACTTAAAATGGAATTAGATATTTATTTATGCGCATTCAATTTGTCTTTTTATTATTATATCTATATATATTATTTATATATATAATTATATAGTGTGACTCGTAGTCCTTTTCTATTTATAATCAACAAGCTGAATACACTTACTATCCATAGGTGACCTCAGCTTGCCTAGTGGGAAACCAAGCTTTTTGGCCACCTATACATAACATATGCCATCCAAAATTGATAAGTTTGAAGTCTTTCTAACCATGCTATGTAAACAGAACCATCGAAAATAAAGTTTTTATCTACTGTTCCCATAACCATGCAAATATATAAAGAAACTTGCCGCTAAAAAAACAATAATGTCCTGAGAACATAAGCTCAGTCTACTCGTTTGGTTCATCTTGGTCTGGTTCGACCACTGTTGGGTCTGTTGCTGATTCGCCATGCACTGGTGTCCTATCCACTATACTGGGGATGTGTCCCTCTATGCGTTCCAACCGCATATCTTGTTTGCAGAGTTGAAATGGAATAGTCTGCAAGTCCCATTTGTAATCAGGCATGTCCCTAATTATTAAAGCCATACCCATTGAGACTTGCTCCACTGCCTTACACATCAGCCGCTTCATGAGCCAATATAAGTGCAGCGTCTACTTGTACTGAGACATCCTACCTCTCGTGTTGACAGGGTCTGATACAAGATCCCACCACTCTTCCATCTCCTCATCGAAATATTCTTCCTTTGCACTATCTTCCATCTCATTAATTATTTCCTAATGCCTTCGTCTGTGTCCCTCATGTATGCTCTAGCCACTTCATGAACTGTCTCGTCCATTAGACGACGACCCCTTCTTTTACTAAGGATGTTACTGACCTGGGGCCACACACTATTGTTTGTCTTTCCTCTGCGACCCCGACCACGACCACGAGCTGACCTTGCCATATCTCTGCTCCCCTCTATCTATTCACAAGATGAACAGTGATGGGTCAGGATGAAATCATCTTCCATCCAAATACCCATAAACTTAGGAGTTTTCTGTTTGTGTTTGCACTTCCCTATTCCTAGGTCTGCTGGGGGGTTATTCCCTCCCCTCTCCCTATTCCACCTTTCCTTCTTATCGCTCAGATTTCTGATACCAGGCTCTCCTTCACTTTCATGGTCCCCCACTATAGTTCTGATTTCCCCTGCTTGGGAGTTCCTCAGCATGGTAAATCCATAAGTCAAAATCTCATAATTCTCTCCCCTCCTCTCATGCAATCTAGCTCCTCTCTCTTTCCCATCAGTGATCTCCTCTTGGGATGTCTTTGGAAACTTTCTAGGGTTCTCATTCGATTCACCCTCCCAGCCCCGCTTTCTTCCTCGACCCAAGTTTCCCTCCCCTACCTAGCCTCCTTGCCTGGATAATCTTTCCAGACTCGCCACCCTCACATCCTCCTTGTTCCTCTCATTGGCTCCCTTTATTTCCATGGTTTTGGACTCATCCTTCCTCTTCCTATCATTAACTATGCCCTTACCCTTCTCCTGCCTCAGAGCCGAACTCCCAGGCTCTTCCTTCCCCAGGGACCCATACTAGGTACATAACTGAATTCCCGCAACAAGACCTTCCTTCGCCCCCATACCTCTGGTTCTAACCTCCCCCAACATTCTACAGTTGGAAAATCAAATTACCGAGAGTTAGCAGTATACATACTCGGTGATTCGCTTCTTGAACACTGGTTGATGCTTGGCTTCCTCGTCCTGCTCCTTCTTCCTCTCCCTCTCCCTCTATCCTTCTTGGCTGCCTTACTCCCCCTTTCATATTGCTTGCCACCACCCTGCTGTCCCATCCTGCCTTCATCACCATCCTTCCCACCTCTCTTCACCCTGACATTCCATATCCCACTTCTCCTAACCAATCAACGGTACCGCTCCATATTCATTCTTGCCCTCATGCGAACTGCTATGGGCAATCCTTGCTCCATCCTTCTTCTAACATCGCCATTATGGTGCTTTACATCCTTTGTCACCTCGATCGGGGAGTTATTGATATATTTTTAAATTCCATGTGTTTTTATTATATAATTATTAATTTATATTATTTAATTATATTATATATATATATATATTTATATATTAATATTATATTATTATTATCGAGAGAGGAGAGAGAGAGGAGACGAGAGAGAGAGGGAGAGAGAAAGCACTTAAAATAATCGAAAAAAAGGATCAAGTGCCTTGATTTGAAATTTATTTTAGATTGAAGAAAAATGAGGAAATGTTTGCACATCAAGGGATTTGATCCTTCTTATTGCATAATAGATTTGGAGTTAAGATATATCTATTCCGATATGTTTGTACAATCTCCTTCTACATAAAACATACATGTTTTCTACTCATATAATAGATACCTGATAAAAGATAATTAATCCTTAAAAACTAAGGGGAAAAAGCATAAAATATAAAATTTAAATTTAATAAGTTTAAATCTATTATGATAACCACCATCATATAATGTACTTCACCACATTACAAAAGAAAGCATTAACAAAAAGGAATTTCGTCACAAAAAATACTCAATATTTTATGTGAATGACTAATATTGAAATACCTTGGTTTAGACTCATGGAATATATTAGATTAGATTATAAATAAATTATAATTGTTCTATGAGCTTAAATAAATGATTTTGTGTGTGAATGATTTAAATATGTTTGCATGCATTCTTAGGTGTAGAGATCAAGGATAATACTTAAGTAGCGAATGGAAATACATGATGGAATTATGTAAATATACTTATATAGACCCATGGTTACTTTGAGCAAGGATGCCATATTAAAATCAAGCTAGGGACATATTAATGTTGGAATATAATATATAAAGATCCAATATTTCATGGCAACGAGAATAGTGGGGGTTATAATGCTATTAAAAGGGAAGAGAAGAGGGAGCCTATGCGGAAATTATCATTTATTTCTATGTGTTAGTCTAGGATCTCATTTTTTATTCCTCATGTGCTTTAAATGAATCCATCCAACTCAATTGACTTAGAAACTCAGTCATTTAATGCATGTAGAGGTTGGTGTGGAAGTCTTGTCACATAAGAATTGTAACATGAGTCAAGTACAATTAATGGGAAGCGTAGCAATACTTTATTCTCTTAGACAAAAGAAATGTCAACCATGATTCTGTTTAATTCGCTCTCATTGTTTTATTCACTTTATGATTCCAAGACACACAGTAAATTGAGACACACTCATGATGCATTCTCCCTTGCTAACCATTAATAAATTTAGAAATTGACAAAAAATTGCACGAAGAAAGACGAATTGTAGACCTTGGATCACAGAAAGATGGTTGTAGCGGAGAAAATATGTTGGGAAAGTCAGGAATCATTCACCCACGGCATATTTTCTACCCATTAGATGCTTGAGAGATAATTGTTGTTCTTGCAAGAATTTCCCATAAAGAACTCAATGGATTGGGCTCTTTCTAACTACACTAAAGGGAATTAGAAGTGAATTATATCCACAAGGAACTATTGAGAAAATAAATGAAATATCACATTCATGTTATTTATGGGAAAGGAAGAGAAATCCATGGTGTTAGATGATATTCTTCGAATGGTCTATAGTAACCATATTAGTCAAGCCAAGAGAGAAAATGGATTGGGTTGAGTGAGTAGCTTAGTTTTTTTGGCTATTGAAAAATGTAACAAGAAATTCTCAATTTGATTTTTCCTTGATTAAATTGAGAAAATTCAAATTTCCACATCAGCAGACAACTTGGGTGCAGTTAACGGAGGTGGAATTTCTCTTGTCACTCAATTATCTTAGTAAATTCGAGTTGGAGGAGTTAGAGTTCATTTAAGCATGTGTGATTGCTAATTTGTAGAAATCAAGGTCATTTATTTCAAGTTGTTTTTAGTTAAACTAATTCTAACTATTGGAGGCACTAATGGAAGGTCTGTTGTGCAGTGGGACTTCAGCCAAACTTAATGATCATCCAATTAACTAATCAATTAGCCCAAAATAACTAGTGCATGTAGAGAATTCGAGTTCCTCGACTGTGGTGGAGATTCCAAGGCAGTGTAACATCAGTTGTAGACTATTCCTGAGTGTACAAGTTTTGCATGCAGTCAGATGATTGACTTTTGGAATTGTGCAATAATTTTGGAGGAATTTCCTAAATAATAGGGACCTAATTTTCAAGAAGTGTGCAAGGAAATAATGGCTCAAGTAGATTCTTAGTGAGAAGAGAGATAGATTATTCACTTGCAGGTTGTGCTCACTTGAGAAAAGAAATTGTAATTGTAGAAATTTTGAATAATATAATACTTATTCACAGAGATTATCCTGATTATACACTATTTTTGGAATGCATGCATAATACATAACCTCCTCTACCATTGATAATCAATTTGCGGAATTAAGAAACAATCGCATGCTCACATTGAAACATCAATCGCACATATCAACACAGTACGTAATGGGGAAATCATACAGCTAAAAACCCCCGACTATCTGTATATTATAATGATAGAGAGCATGTAACAATACATAGTACAATACTCCTCACAAGTACTCAATACTATCTCCACTTGCTACACATAAACTAGCTCAGATGTAAATAAGTCACGGGTTCAAATCTCCTCCACTGTTTGCTTGCTTCTACTGCGCAATCCAAGTTGAGAATACATCATATCCAAGTTCGAATTCCCTTGGCCTGTACTGCGCAATCCTCATTGGCAATCTCAATCAATGATTGTGCAAATCTCATGCACAACTATAGTCACAACTGAGTCTCACCCTTTCACCCACCTCTAACACTTGTCTCCACTGAACTGTCCATGCACTGAGTTAATTGATGTATTCTTTAGTTGATTTATGAGTTAATAATTAGTGAATTAATTAATAATTAATTCACACTGCTCATCACTAGTGTATTTGTCAGTTAGACTAAATACAACTAGTTCAACTAAGTCAAACTGAACACAACTCCATCAACTCCTCAATCAACTCCACCAAACTCAATCACTTGAGTTCTAACTGAAGTCCATCATGCAATAGCTCAACTAACCATAGGAAAAGTGTATTTCCTTCTGACAGTTGCATGTGCCACATCCATAGCTCGAACTGAAGTGTTGCAAGAGGATAAGATAATGTTTATAGTCCAAATATTATTAAGAGCTAATAATATTCGACTGTTCTATTTTTTGACAGGCAGTCTAAAAATAGACTCTGCCCATATGTCTAAAAATAGAGGTCCATCTATTTTTCCCAACATGACCAACCATCCATAAATAGCATCCTGCAACTCATAGACCATGATCCATATGTCTAAAAATAGACATAGTCTAAAATTAGAGTTTGCGCCAAAAATAGCCTACAGGCCCACTTAGTGAAGGCGACTTCTTTTCACTAAGCTCCATCATCTTGTTGCATTTTCAACACTCCCTCTCAACAAGATATGGATTATTTGAAACCCCTATCCTACCTCTGTGGTATTCGAATTTGCTTCTGGTGAGCGCCTTCATCAAGATATCAACATCCTGATCCTCCATGGGAATGTATGAAAGTAACATGATTCTCCGCTGCACACAATCTATGATATGATGGTACCTGATGTCGATGTGATTGGATCTATCATGAAATACTGGATTAGCCGAGAGTTTAATGCAAATCTGGTTATCACAATAAATCACAGGAGGCTCCAAGTGTGACCCGAACAACCCGACCAGGATCTTCCTCATCCATATAGCCTCGCATGCAGCCAAACTTGCTGCCATATACTCAGCCTCTGTTGAACTGAGTGCCACGGATCTTTGCTTCCTACTGTACCAAGAAACTGCTGTCGACCTGATACTGAAGATCCCTCCAGATGTGCTCTTTTTGTCTGTTGGAATCCCTGCCCAATCTTCATCCGTGAAGCCACATAACTTCACCTCATCCTCCTGTCTGTACCACAATCCATATCCCGATGTGCCCCTGAGATAACGCAATACATGCTTTCCTGCCTTCCAGAAGAGCTTGGTTGGCTTAACCATAGCTTGTGAAAGTTGGTTAATAGCATAGCATATATCGGGTCATGTATTGACCAGATACACAAGCGACCCCACCAACTATTGATAAACAGTGGCATCCACTACCTCCGCTGAAGTAGCATCCTCCTTCCTCCAACCTTCAGGAAGAGGAGTATCAACAGGCTTGCAGCCATGCATGTTGAACTTCTCCAGTATCTCCTGGGCATACTTACCCTGAGAAACAAATAGTCCATCACTGCGCTGCCAAATTTTGAATCCCAGGAAATAATGAAGGAGGCCCAAGTCCTTCATCTCAAAATCTCTAGCAAGATCCTCCTTGCATGAAAGTATCAACAGCTCATCTCCCGTTAAAATCAAATCATCTACATAAAGTACAATGATCAGCAACTTAGCCTCCACCACAATCTGGTATAGGTTAGGATCCGCCTCACTCTTGGAGAATCCAAGTCCGGTGAAATAACTGTCTATCCGTGTGTACCAAGCATGAGGTGCTTGTTTCAACCCATACAACCCTCTCTTAAGCCTGCACACATGCGACTCGCTGCTAAAGATCTCGAAACCTTCGAGCTGCTCTATGTACACCTCCTCCTCATTGAATCCATTGAGGAACGCAGTCTTCACATCCATCTGATGGATGTGCCACCCCATTTGCGCTGAGAGAGCAAGAATCGTCTGTATGGAAGAATACCTTGCGACAGGTGCAAAGGTCTCCTCATAATCGATCCCCTCTATTTGTGAGAAGCCTCGGGCAACAAATCTTTCCTTGTACTTCTCCACACTCCCGTCAGCTACTTGCTTCACTTTGTAGATCCATCTCGAACCCACCACTGATTTCCCCTCCAGTCTTGAGACAATCTCCCATGCACTATTTCTGACAATCGAATCATACTCTTCCACCATGGTATCTACCCATGCGGGATCCTCTACAGCTTCCTCGAAAGAGGATGGCTCAGTCACGACACATTTGCTCACAAGAGCCATGTATCCAGTGTACCGATTAGGTGACTGTCTCTATCTGCGCTATGCTGTAGGTGGTCCTACAACCTTCTCTGCATCTTGAGCCAGTCGCTTAGCTTCTGTAGTGTGCTTTCGCCCTCTGATGGTTGGCGCTGCATGAGTGGTCTCTTCCACTCCATGAACTTCATATTGTGGTTGATCCACATCCTGAAGCTCATCCTTAGGAACTAATAGCTCCTCATCTGCATGCAAGTGTGGCTCCTTCTCAAGCGAACACTTCATGGTTTTCTCCTCCTGAAATTTGATATCCTGTCGCACAACATTCTTGCGACTGTCTGGAAAATACACACGATAGTTGTGGGGCGTATCAGTGTATCCCACAAATATCCCAACCTCTACGATCCACTCTAGCTTCTTCCTGGCATCCTTCGTCACATGCATGTAAATAGGAGAACCAAAAATCCGCAAATGGGAAATATCAGGCCTCTTACCAGAATAAGCCTCCTTGGGTGTACTCATGCCAAGTATCTTGTGAGGACAACGGTTCTGCACATATACTGTAGTATTTCATGCCTCCACCCACAAGTGAAGGGTTAGGCTCTGATCATGTAACATCGCCCGTGCAACACCCATGATCGTTTTGTTCTTCCACTCAGCAACCCCGTTCTGTTGTGGGTTATGGGGATCTATGAGCTCTCTTCGAATCCCTTATGCGCTGCAGAAGTCCTTGAACTCATAAGAGATGAATTCACCACCATTGTCGCTCCTAATATCCTTCACCTTCTTCCCCGATTCCTTCACGACCAGTGCTTTGAACTCACAGAACTTTGAGTATGTCTCACTCTTCTTCTACATGAAGAAGATCCAACACTTTCTAGGGAAATCATCAACAAAGATCACATAGTACATGTGCTTTGCTGTCGAAGCTACTGAGAAAGGTCCACACACGTCTGTGTGAATTCTCTCAAGGATTGTCGTGGCGTGACTATCCTTCTCGTGAAAGGTGGTTTTCACAAACTTTCCCAAGGTACCCCCTTGCACTGATCTGACTACGCAAGAGTGCCTTTAGGAAGCCCAGTAGAAATCTGTTGCAGTATCTACAAAGCTCCATGGTGAAGGTGGTCCAATCTCCAGTGCCACAGCTCGCCATCATCCCAACTCACCACTCCTTATACCTTGCATGCCATTGCTGCACAACAATCTACATGCAATTGATAAAAGTTATTGACTCGAACCCCTATCTTCCGGGTTTCTCCAGTTATCTTACTACGCAGGAAAGCATTTCCCTCGCTGAAGACAACATCATATCCCTTGTCTTCTAACATCGCCACAGAGATAATATTCTTTTTCAATCCTAGAACATGCATCACTTCCTTCAATGCGAAGGGTTTACCAGACTCCCTCTCAAAGGAAATGGTACCGATACCGGTTGCACTGTATCTACCATCATCGCCCATCTCGATGTGCACTCTAGATCTTTCTCATCCAGATCAGAAAACAAATATCGATCTCCTGTCATGTGAAAAGATGCAGCATTGTCCAAGAACCATACCGATCCCATCACACTTGATACCAAGCATGCGATCAACGAAAAATCCGGCTCAAACTGCGAGGCTAAGGCCTCTCCCATTGCAGATCCAACAACTTGCTTATTTTTCTTCTTCTGCGGACAATTTGTGACATAATGTTCGTGCTGGTGATAGTGAAAGCACTTCACCTTGGACATGTCCTGCTTCATGCTTTTCGCACCAGAATGAGAAGCTTTCTTGTTCTTTCCCTTCTTTTATTTGGCAGCCAAAGTGCAATTTTCTTCATCAGATGCCTTTGATGAAGATCCGTCCCTGGTATTCCGCCTGATCTCCTCTTGCACAAGATTCGACCAAAGTCTCTCCCATCCTAGCAATTTCTCCCAACCATTGACAGAGTCCTGATAGGAATGCCAACTCTTCGGAAGACCAAGGAGAGCCAAGCTCACCAAGTCCTCATCATCGACAGGCACTCCCACACTTCCTAGCTCATCCCGGCATTGGGTGAACTTCGTGAGATACTTGGGCATACTGTCTCCTTTCTCACACTTAATGTTTCTGAGTTTATCCTTGAGCGCCAACTTCCTCTGGTCACTCTTTCTTTGGAATAAATCTGTCAACGCTTTCCACATCAAGTATGGAGAATCCTTTCCATGCAGGCTGGATACAATGTGATCCTTCACGCCCTCCAACAGAATCCTTCGACACTTTTCTGTCTTCTTTTGCCAAGCCTCAACTTGAGCAGCATCTGTAGGCTTTGGGACTTCAGCATCTATGAACTCCTTCAACCCATTATCACCTAACACCACCTCCATCCTGTCTTTCCATGCAATATAATTCGAGCTACCTTCAAGGGCATACTCCAATCGCAATCCGTTGAAAGACATTTCAACTTCAACACCAAGAAAACACTACTGCAAATTCAAATTCCACTAGCTCAAAACTCAACCGCTTCTGATCTAAAATTCGTGAGAACAAAGTATTTCTCGTATAGAGATTAACTGTATGGGCATTTACTAGATATATCACCTTCCAAAAGAAGGATGAATCCAGAGGCTACCTGGCCCGATTACAGACTCTGCCTGAAGAAATAAAATGTAATCACTTTTTGAATAATAGATCTAATGATCAACTTTGCTTCGATACCATGTAGAAATTTGAATAATATAACACTTATTCATAGAGATTATCCTAATTATACCCTATTTGCGAAATACATGCATAATACATAACCTCCTCTACCAAAAAGGAAGATGAATTGGCCAAAAGGAACAACACTTTTGATTTTTGCTGTTCCTTTTCCAAAAGGAACAACACTTTTGATTTTTGCTGTTCCTTTTCCAAAAGGGATAGCACTTTTGATTTTTGCTGTTCCTTTTCCAAAAGGAACATCACTTGAGTATTTTTGCTGTTCCTTTTTAAAAAAAAAAAAAAAAAAAAAAAAACAGCACTTGTGTGTTTTTGCTGTCTCCGAAAGGAACAACACTGTTTGATTTCTGTCGATCTTTTTCCAAAGGAACGACACTTGTTTGATTTTGCTGTTCCTTTTCAAAAAAGGAACAACACCGTTGATTTCCACTTTTCCTTTCTCCAAAAGAACAACTGTTGTTGTGCCCTTCCTTGAAAAAAAGCACTACTCATATGATTTATAAGAGCTTGTTCCTTCTTAAGGATGCTTAGTACTAATGTTCTTTCGAGTCTTTTGGAATACAGCTATCCACTTATGTGATGGAAACAAAAACACAATATACGGAAATCAGTAAATCATAAATCACTATCTTTAGAAGTAACTACCCTGAATTGGCGAAAGGACGCAGGGAAAAGATATGCTTATTTATCACCTTTTGTTGCCATTGTTCTACTAACTCTGTTCTAATTGGTTATCTCTATCATGCCGATTCCTTTTTATCTACTTTGATTATCATTCGGAAATAAGATCAAAGGGTCTATACCTTCCTATTGGGATATCAAGACTTCTTCCACCATTCCTACTCTTAAGGAGTGTTGAACCACCCTTTGTGTATAAACAGGAAAGGCTCTCTATTAAAAGCAAGAAAAAAGAAGGAAGCAAAACAGGGTTTCTAAATTGTCAAATTGCAAGATAGGGAGTCTCATTACGAGCTGGCCTACCATGATCATCAGGATGGAAGCGAAGTGGTATTCCCACTAGGGCCACCACACCTGGGAAATGGTCCAAAAGGTATATCAAAATAAATAACCCTTGGAACAGGAGGTCTCACCACGAGCCGACCTGCCCACTATTCGCTCCTTCCTCGTGAATGGCATTATGACTAACTAGTTACCAAGCCTACATAGTGGCCTACAGTTTGACATTATATAACACTTCCTGGCATACGCAGAGGACTATGGTTCCTAGGCTGAAATAAACAACTCTGCCAAGGTTATGGACACTTGTCGGCAGCAGAGCTCTATTAATTGTATTGAAGTCGTAACTTTTACACCAATAGGTAAGGAGATTATATCCTCTTGTTTCTTATAACGTGATAATTAATTATATAATTACCCAACCATATAGCACATGACTATCTATTATCGCCAATCATTACGGAGCTAGTGACAGTGACAGCATGAGACTCGCTATTTATGGCAAATGTCTTATCCCAGAGCTTCCATCAACTCACCACAGTCACTTACGTATTAAAAGCGATCTAAATTTCTACCTCGATTTCAGTAATAGGCTGTTTTTGCGGACATGGCATATTTTCATAAGTTGTTCCATAAAGGCCTCGCGGCAGAACAGACGCTGCTCCTTTATTTGATGGCTGGGACAACCTATCACATTGCGCGGGGGGAGGTAACCTCATCATTCCCCAGAGCACGTGTCAGTCCGTTATTCGAGAAAATTTTGTACTCGAGCATAGCACGGCTCAACGATATGATCATTTGCCATTTTTGTTTTCTTCTGCATGAGTTGCTGTTCGAAGCTATTTCCATTGTATACGCCGTTGCATTTGAATTTGAACGAGGAATACGCCACCAGCTTCTCTGCGTTTCAACGAACAGTTGCTGTTCCTTTGAGAATTTGCAGTGAAGCTATGGGAGGAAGGTCAGTCCGCTGAGAACCGCAAACATTAATTATTTTGGCTGCAGCCCAAAGAATCCTGAAGAGAGCAGGATGGTTGACCTATCTCAACCGCCTGAAGGAGTCTAATGAAACTGTAGCGAAAGAATTTTTACAGAACCTATAGGAAGAATACTCCACAGTAAGAGGAAGGCGAATAGCAGTCACTGACGAAATAATAGCAAGAGTCACAGGACTACCGGCCACGGGACCAGTATGGACAATAAAGAAGGAAAGGCTGCAGAAGATTTTGGAAATCTTTCAGGACGAGGGCCAGAGTTTGACAGTCCAAGGAAAGGGGGTGCTACCAGCAACGCTTGGAGAGCCATGGGCGGAATTGGAGAAAATCATCTAGAGCTACATTACTTGCGAGGGCAGAAAAGACGTGGTAAGACCACGACATCTTAAACTTCTAGCTGTCTTAAAAAAAAAATGTTTTGTGAATTTACCTGCATTTTTAAATTCACTATTGCATGATGTGGCACGAAGTATGAAAAAGGCACAACACGTAGAATATGTGGTTAGCCACCACGGATTAATTCTCTTGATAGTGAATCATAGTTTCACCCAGCAGCAGAGCAGCTGGGAAGAACTAATTGCTATTATCAATAAAGGGACGGCCACATCTAGACGCCCGAAAAAACGAAAACGAGTTGATAGCACACCCCGACGTTCAGAGAAACGAAAGCAGGACGCTTGCACAAAAGTGCAAGTTGAAAAACAAGCTGAAAAACAAGCTGAAAAATGACCCGAAAAGCGGAAGCATGACGCTGGTACATCTGAACAACCAGAAAAACATAGAAAGTCGGCGAGGCTCGCAGGGTTACAAGCAGAGCTGGAGAAACCCCAGGAAGGCACGAGCCAAGCAATAGAGATTGAAGATGAGCAGCCTGCGGAGACAGAAACAGAGGAAGAAAGCAACGAGGATGTAGAGCAGTCTGCAGGGACAGAGATAGAGGAAGAAAACAACGAGGAAACAAAGCAGTCTACAGAAGCAGAGACAGAAGAAGAAGACGTCGAAGGGGAAGAACAGTCTGCAGAAACAGAAACGGAAGAAGGAGACGTCGAGGGAGAAGAGCAATCTGCAGAGGCAGAAACAAAAGAAGAAGAAGAGGAGGCAGAGCAATCTGTAGGAAGAGAAGAAGAACAGGATGAGCAGACTGAGAAGAAGGAGACGAGAAGAAAGAAGTTGAGCAGCCTGAGCAGGAGGAAAGAATGGAATAGCAGGGAGGAAGCCAAGTACAGGACCCGTTAGGGGAAGATGATTTGGCCAACATTTTGGCCAATATGGGCGAATATGGCCAACCCCCGAGTCCATCCAACCTCCAGGCCGTAGAAGAAACCCAGGAGAAAGACGCACCCGAGGAAGTGCATACAGAAGAAGCATAAGTAGAAAATTTGCCCATTCATAATGAGAAGGTAACAAAAAATGTCGAGCAGGAACAGCCCGTTCCTAGTCAAAAGGCACCAGAGGAAAGTCAGGAGGAAATAAGGGCAGAAGAGGAATCAGCCCAAGAAACAACAGAGCCAAGCAAGGTTCTTACCTCGGAATAGCCACCTCAAGAAGAAAATCAGGAAGTTAGCCATAGTCCAACCCACAGCGAACTACCTACTATTCTTTCTGAGAAGTTGATGGAAATAAGGGAATTACAAAGGGAAAAGCGGACATTGTTAAACGTAATAGTTAAGCTTTTCCAGCAGATTAGGATTCTAAAAGCAAGGAAAAGGGTGAAAGGGACCTCAAGAAGAAAAGGTTTGACCACACCAATAAGATCCCTTAAGAACAAAAGGCGGAGGACCAGAAGCCGTCCCACTGCTCAAAACCCTGAGAGAAGCCAAACTGCTGTTCCTAATGAAGCAGAAAAACAAACTGATGTTCCAATTGAAGCAGAAGAGCAGACTGATGTTCCATTTGAAAAGGAATAGCAATGGGCTGGAGTCCATGTTAAAATTGAAAAAGATGATAAGATGGTTCAGACGGAGGCACCACCTTTGGGAGTAATAAGGGTTATGAATTCAAAGCAGCACAATAAGAAAGTCCAAGTAAAGCTCCCGGCCTCCACGGATGCATGGAAGAAGGACCCAAAAACAAGAACCCTTCACCAACATTTGAAGCAGGCCCAGCAAGAAGCAGAAAAGCTCAAGGAGCAAACGGTCCCCTGAGAAAAATATGAAGAATTACAGCAGCAACTAAGGAACGTCAACCTGTCCGAAAGCTAAGCTTTCGAAGGATGGCAAAAGGAACAAGAGAAAGTTGCCAAGGTAACCCGTAGATTAGATGTAGTTATTAAACAGATGGATACCTTGTGTGCTCTATACAATGATGTCCTAGCATGTAGAGCTCCTGCCAAGAACTATGCCCTATTTCTAATGGAAAGGTACTTACAATTGAAAATTAAGGCTGTTAAGGCAGGTGCTCCCATATAAATTAACACTATAAATGATTTTATAAATTGCTGTAAACATTATGGGGTAAAAGTGCAAAGGTTATTGTGTGAATTTTACCTGCATAACCTTGTACTAGAACAAGAGACCGAGCTGAACCCTGGCCCTTTTGTTGGGGATATATTTCATTTTGCAAAGTCAATCAAATTAAATGGCTTAAAGCCTACAATGCATTTCAGAGACAGAAAACGATTAGATCTATGGTTAAGAGCTGAGCCTGAGACCCAGAACAGTTATGAAGTCATAGAAATCTCATGAGGGCTCCAAGGAGGGATTGAAGCATTAGGACCCATGCATGAAGCAATATTCGGCAAGGGCGTTGAATTCTTTTCTTCTATTAAAGACCCTGCCGTTGAAGCATCTAAATTTCGATATCGAGTATCTAATCCGAAACATTCAGTCAGAGAGCCATTTAAAGTATGGAAAAATTTTTAAGCCTTGCTGCTAACCGATTCCCCCTCTTATGGGCGAACTTGTTTTGAGGGCAGGGCCATCTGGTTAGGATAATAGGTTCCGGGGTCCCAATCATTGGTCCTGCACCCGGTTACAAAGCCTTGTATGGGATGCCGAGCGGCCAGACAAGCCAATTTCTATTTGATCGTCTTAATTTCGTCTCATGGTTTAGGCCCCACCGATTCATCTCCAGCCTACTCCCTCACTGCTTTGATGTCAAACCCACAAGCTTTGTTTTCATGAGGCCATGAAAAAGGGTAAGCTGGGGGGTGTGTGGAGTATCAAGGAAGGTATGCTTCGATGATTATTTTGGTATCTTTTCATTAGAACTCAAAAGCCTTTTGCATGGGAAATTTAGATAATGATGATGATTCATAACGAAACACGAGAGATTAATGAGAAACACTGATAATTGTCATTTATATGTGCAGGAGGGAGGAAAAATGGAAGGTGGCCATTCCAAAGGTAAAGACAAGGATGAGCTAACTGTTGTTCCTTTGACGGGAGACCGGAAGCAAACCAGATCAAAACGGATCAACCCAGGAAAGGACGCGGAGATACCAGCACGGAGCAGAAAAGGAAAGAAGTGACGCGGTATTAACGATTCTACGAATCCCTTAGGATGTTAGATCCTGAGGGATTGCTATTTTATCTATTTTCTGTATCTAGATATCTCCGCCATCTTCCTTATAAAAGGGATAGCACTGTTGGCTACCGGGAGGACGATTTTTATGTAATTTCTTTTAAGGAAGATCAGAACTATGATCTTTATGTTTTGTTGAAGACTTGAGTTCCTGTAATTTTATTTCATGCCTTAATACAGACTTGTTTACTCTTTTATCTTTGAGCCTGGATCTATCTTAAGCGGTGTACCCATGGAGGCTAAGGGCCCGGCCCTGGAGGACACTTTCTCTTGTACCATTACGCGTGGTTTCTGTGTGGTTTGTTCATAGACGTAATCTGGTAATCTGCTGTGTTTTAAGAATATTATATTACATGCTCTATTATGTTTAACTCTTCTCATGTTCCTGAAACTTTATATTGACGCTGTGTCATTTTACCAATCCTTTAAGTATTGATTAATCTCTACAAGACATTGTCACTCCATTACAGAGTTCATTACGATTGTGTTTAGCATTATAACAAGTTATCTTGAAAGGTCTGTTTTCACATGATTATTGAATGTTACTGTTCTTCATCTTGAGATGCAATCGTATGCGTTTATTTAGGTCAATAATAGAAGCAGATTGAGTATGATGTGTTTCTAAGGTTTTTATCGGTAGTGTTGTTCCATCGTATGTATACATCTTTTAAGACTGAAGGATTGCTGTTTTGATTGGAGTGATTAAATAGAATTACAGCTTGAGGAACTTGGTTACTGCTTATTTCAACTGCTGTTCCATTTCTGAATTGCTGTTCCATTTCTGAATTGTTGTTCCATTTCAATTGCTGTTCCATTTCCAGATTGCTAATTTGCTATTTCTTAAGGACAGTCTCAGGCTGTAGTGAGCCCCAACATCTGCTATTTGGCTCCCAGACCTCTGATCTGCTCCCATCAGCTATGAAAGGGATGGGTTATTGCTATCAAACCCTTGGATGATGTGTTGTTCTATTTCATTGCTATTTCCTTTACTTGCTGTTTCATTTCTATTCATTAAGGACAGTCTCAGGCTGTAGTGAGCCCCAACATCTGCTATTTGGCTCCCAGACCTCTGATCTGTTCTCATCAGTTACAGAAAGGATGGGTTATTGCTACCAAACCTTTCGCTGATTCAATGCTTGGTGTGATTTGGTCTTTTGAAGTAGTTAAGTTGTAGACTCGCATTAATTTACTTTCGTAGCTTTTCAACAGCTGTACTATAAGCATTACTCTGGCAAGTGCTAAGCCTCAGACTGAGACACTCTTTGAAATAACCAGACGTTCCCGGATTGACATATTAATGTGAGGTAACTAGAGGTGAAAGAGACCCTTTTTATAGCTCTACACATTGAAACATCAATCACACATATCAACACAGTATGTAATGGGGAAAGCATACAGCTGAAAACCATCAAATATCTGTATATTATAATGATAGAGAACATGTAACAATACATAGTACAATACTCCTCACAAGTACTCAGTACTATCTCCACATGTTACACACAAACTAGCTCAGATCTGAACAAGTCACGGATTCAAATCTCCTCCACTGTTTGCTTGCCTCTACTACACAATCCAAGTTGAGAATAGATGAGATCCAAGTTCAAAAATCTTTTTGGCTTGTACTGCGCAATCCTCATTGGCAATCTCAATCAATGATTGTGCAAATCTCATCCATAGCTATAGTCACAACTGATAGTAGTCTCACCCTTTCACCCACCTCTAACACTTGTCTCCACTGAACTGTCCATGCACTGAGTTAACTGATGTATTCTTTAGTTGATTTATGAGTTAATAATTAGTGGATTAATTAATAATTAATTCACACCACTCATCACTAGTGTATTTGTTAGTTAGACTAAATACAACTAATTCAACTAAGTCAATCTGAACACAACTCCATCAACTCCTCATTCAACTCCACCAACTCAATCACTTGAATTCTAACTGAAGTCCTTCATGCAATAGCTCAACTAACCCATAAGAAAAGCGTATTTCCTTCTGGCAGTTGCATGTGCCACATCTGTAGCTCGAACTGAAGTGCTGCAAGAGGATAAGTTAATGTTTATAGTCCAAATATTATTAAGAGCTAATAATATTCGACTGTTCTATTTTTTGACTGGCAGTCTAAAAATAGACTCCGCCCATATGTCTAAAAATAGAAGTCCATCTATTTTTACCAACATGACCAATCATCCATAAATAGCATCTTGCAACTCATAGACCATGATCCATATGTCTAAAAATAGACTTTGTGCCAAAAATAGCCAGTGGGACCACTTAGTGAAGGCGACTTCTTTTCGCTAAGATCCATCATCTTGTTGCATTTTCAACAAACCATTCAAACAAAACAATCAGTACACTTTTAACTAGCCTAAAATTTACATAAAACAAAGCTATATTTTATAGAGATATCCCTCTTTGACGTTGGCAGGGCTAGATCCCAGCTTCCAAAGTGGTTTTGTTGTTATCATATGTGTTTACTCCCTCAACCTCAAAAATACAGAATGAAAACATAGTGGCAACCATGCTGGGGACAACCTTTCGGATTCCCATAAAAGTGTATCAAGTTCCAGATCTGATTACTGATGGTGGACAGTGATCAGACACAAGAAGGTTGTATCATTCACCTAACGACTCCACATTCAAAGTATCCAAAGCTTCAAAGTTTCTAGTGTGACTCCACTGTCAAAGAATCTAGATTTGTAGAAAAGTCATGGCGACTCCACTGCAAGTTGATCAGATTTCTTGCTAAACAAGATGACTGGTTATGTGGCAAATCCTATGTCTCGTGAAGTTTTAGAAGAAGTCAGGGATGAATTAGCTGATTTTCAGATTGATGAAGATTTTTTAACGGTCGTGTTTCATTGTTTGAAATTAAGCAAATTTTATCTTAAAAGTAAAGATTGTTTTCTTGAGTTAGTTGTTGAAAGAGTTGAGAATGATATTGAACTTTTGGATTATCAGATTCAGTCCTATAATTTCCGAGATCCTAAACAATCCTTGGAAAATATTCCTTCTCCAAAACATGAGGAGATTGTATTGCCTTTTCATTTGCAGATTGCTGAGAATTATGTTTTCAAGTCCAAGACTGAAACTTAACAGTGGAAATCAGGATTTAACCTTGAGAATACAAATGATGAAATCTTCCATGCTCAATCGGTCAATGAAGGCCTACAAAGTAAACTAATTAATCATGTCTTTACTGATCATATAGAAAACTACATGGAGGTTCTTTCAGCTCAAGTGTTCAATCATGTTTTCATGACCATATCCAACAACAATTGCCATTGCACTCTACAACTTTGATTTTATGGACAAAAAGTCAAGTTGTCATTTTGATTATGCTAACAAACAGTTAAGCGACCCACTTGTTTTAGAAACTACTTGACTGGCTTCATTGGAATTTTTGTATTATTTGATTCAGTATAATTTTCAGTAGTGTAGAGTAGGTAGCAGTGTGCAAATAAGCTCAGCACTCTAAGCATTTTTTTCAAGCATTATTTCCAGTTTCAGTTTTAGATTGCAATTTCAGATTTTAGTTCAAGTGTGTATTTCAATTTTCAGTGTGCAGAATGTTTTTGATTCCAGTTTGAATATTTTTAGTCATAGAGATTTTTATGACAGAGCAGGTTGCAGATTTGGGATTGGCCCAATGGATCAGGCTACTAGTCTACGATGTTCTTAACACTTCATTAGGAAGTGCCATCCCTAGCTGAAACCACTGTTAGTGTCCTATAATTTTTATAGGATTGATTGATTATAGCTAATGATTATTATATTTCAGATGTTGTAAATAATATTCCATGTTTTAAATTATTACCAAAAAAGGTCAAAACCTTGAGAAAATAAAAAAAATATGCTTGCAAGTCGAAATGTAGCATTAGAGAATAACTAAGTGTGTTTAGATTAAATTAATCACATCATTTAAATGTGATTAAATAAATTGTAATAAGGCGCATATGGAAAAATATTTGTTCTGTCTTATATGGTTAAAGGATGTTTTTGTCAGAGCATCGAGATTCCCCATTGATCTTGATCAATGGCTCATATCTTTTTTCGGCCCCCCCTTCTCCATCCTACCTTTACCAGGGGGGTCCAAAAAGGCAGTTTCTCCCATCAGGCCCCATCCATACGTGGCACTTTCCCCACATTTTGCACCCCCTGGCCAATATCACTTACCGCCTTATACGCCCTCCAAAATTCACCAACCTTCTCCCCCTTTCCTACTAGCTCTTCCCACGCACTCCCCTCCACTCATATCCCGACACCTGGCCATGTCTGTTACGAAATTAACATTTGAGCTCGTTGTCACTCCCACACCACTCACTACCTGCCACTTGGACTGTTGTCCCCACTCACCTCCATGTCATGTCTCCACCTCAATCCCACCTCCATGTCACCTCACGCCTCCACATCAAATGTTCATTTCATGGCCAAGTAAAACTATTTTTTTCCCTATACAACACAATACTTTCAAACATGGTTTACAAACAACTGAGAATGTATTTTCAAATACTAAAAGAGGTTTTTGTTGTTAACATCCTCTTGTACAAAAATCTCCCTGGGTTTTCTAATAGCTGTTATGTTTTGGGAGATGCTAATGATTCTTTGAAGGCATATTTTCCAAAAATTTCTTGTTTCAGTCACATTTTTGCAGAGAATATTGTGAATAATCAAATATGAATCTTGGGAAAATGGACAATGATTTTGTTCCTAATATTCCAATATACAAAATCTTATCTCACTTTTCACACAGCTATCAGGGATTGGGAGATTCACTGTCATCACTTTAGCCTATTTTTTCAAACTGCGAATGTCCTATTTTAGTCACCTTTTTGTAGAGCATATCGTGGATAATCATAAACGAATTTTGGTAAACTGGAGGAGGTTTTTGTATCTCATATGCTAAGCTACAAAAACCTCTTCCAGTTTTCGAACATCTAGCTCAGATTGATATCTTCTTTTTTTTTAGGCTACAATAGGACCTTTCTTTTTCTATTCATATAAAAACAGGTGATACCAGATACAACGTTTTGGTGGCCTCAACCCGCCCAAATGGGAAACTGGATCTGTTGGCTACCTTAAGTTTTTATAAGCCATCCAATAACAAAAAAGAATAAGTCTGCTAATCCATGCTAGATAAACTTCACAACAGCAACTACTAAGCGTGTTCCAAACAGTCATTAAAACCATTAACCAGAAAAAAGAAATACTATCCTCAAGGAGCAAACATGGTAAGCCATTGTCTTAAACTAAAGGATTAATCTTTCACAATCCCAGGAGGTGTTTCTGCGTCCCTCGTTATTGGAGCAATCTTCTTCAGTTGTTTCTGGATTTCATCCAGCTTGTTGTCCTGCATGAGCATAGTGATTTGGAGATTCTTCATTTCTCTCTTCATATTAGGCATTCCCTATGCCAACTCAGCCATTTCCTTTGCTACCTGCTCCATCGCCTTGGCTAGTAAACGCTTCAGCACCCAATAAGCATGCAAGGCCTGCTTATATAAGGTCAAGCGTCCCCTAGTGTTGCCCGGGTCAGGAATGAGGTTTCCCCATTCTTCCATTTCAAGTTCAGAATCTCCTTCCATTGCATTTGCCTCCAATTCATGAATGAGCCTACGAATGTCCTCATCGGTTCCTTCTCTGTATGCATTTTTTGCCTCTTGCACTGTATGTCTCATGGTTTTTCGACTGTGTCTCTCAGATGCTGGCAAGGAGGGCTTTGTTTCATTTCGGTCTGTCTAGTTATGTTTGCCTCTGCCCCCACTCCCCCTTCCTCGACCTGGGCGTGCCATTTTGTTCTTTACTGCTCCCTGTTTACCATGGCCAACAGTAAAGGTTAGATTCTCCGTAATTACTTCTAATCCAGTCTTCTGCGCTTCCCTTTTCCAAGTTTTACCCTCCCCATTCCGTGTTCTTCCAGTGGTCGAGTTATTCCCAAGCTTTACTCCCCCTAGACGTGGTCGGTGAGTGTTTTTGGTGGTCTTCTTTGCCTCCTAGACAACCTGTTTAACCTCCTCAAGCTGCCCTTGTTCACTGTATGTACAGAATCCCAGCATGCTTTTACCCTGTTCTTCACTATTCCCAACCTTACTAGACTCTTCCATAGCATTTCTCATCCTGCCACCCTATATCCCCTTATTGCTTATCTCAGGAAAGAATTCTAATTCCCACTCGCTTCTCCCTCTTTCTGCTACTCCTAGCTTTCCCCCCTCTTCTTTAGTACTACTAAAGATTGAAAGAGATGCAAGGCTTGGTTTTGAGAATACATACCCGATCCTTTGCAGAGTTTTAGAAACCACCAGTTCACACCGAGCTCCAGCCGTCTCCTTCCTTTGCTGCATAATAACCTTGATACTGCTCTGCGCCACCCTTATTAACCTCCTCCCACCTACCCTGCGTCTTATCATCATTCCGCCCCGTTTCCTCCTACCTCTTCCCCCACTTCCCTGTCACCTCTATGCCTCAAGATTCTACCCTGCCTGCATGCTGCCCCCGTGACCTGTTTAATTATAAAGATGTATGCTAGCCCTGCCACCCTTTCCCCTTCCCAATCTTTTCACACATCTTCTCCAAATCTTTCACCCCAATCGGGGGAGCTTAGATTGATATCTTCAAAGGTATGACTAGACCCTATTTCAAAATTTTTGGGAGGAAAACGCTCAAAGACAGTTAGTGACTTGGAGGCCACCACATCAAATAAGAGTTACTATCAAATTTGAATTGCTCTTATTTGTCACCAGCAATCCACAAATGTAGTGCCAAGTAGATTCATTAGTTTTGAATGTCCTATATTTTAGTTCTATTTGTGTAAGACGGTTTGAGATATTTGTAAACAAATCTTGATATTCTTTCAAGATATTTTAGTTTAGAATTTGTATAAATACTTCATCATTTGAAGTATGAGATGTTGATTTCTAAATGTAATTTCTTCTGCATATTGTAATTTTTCAAAGTACTGGAGCATCAATAATATAGGGACCTTTCATAGGATTCATGTGGTGTACCAAATGGTGATGTGTTTTGTTATCGCTCAGGTTGTCCCTTGGCTCTTTAAGGGATACGGCCGAGGTAACCACAAACCAAGCTTTAGACTACAGGTCCTAGCCTACCAGCAGTCAGAGAGGGCTCTCTCTTTGGGATTTAGCTTTGTTTAAGGAATGATTTTAAGCTAGATATGATGCACATGGGTTTTGTTTGAGTTTGGTGGGATGGTTGATCTATTCAGGCAGAGTTGGCATGCGAAGCGTAAGAAGTTCAAACCATTGGGCATGGAGTCAATGAATGTGGACTGAAGGGTGTGTTTTCTTTGACAGAAGAGGAATACAGAGCAGGATAGCTACACATGGACAAATATTCAAGCTGGAAATGAGATGAAATGGAGGTCAGGGAATGAAAGGCAATTAAGTAGCTTTCATCACGCTAACAGAGGGAAGGTGAGTGAACATTATATAGGAGCAATCAAGATTTCCTAAATGATATTCATATATGAAGGAAATAGTGTAAATATGAGCCAAGAGGTATTCATATTCATAGCTAATTCAGAAGAGAACATAGAGAAATAACAGGAATTGAGAACAGAGTGTTGTTAAGCGAATTCTGAGCTATTCTTCTTTTTTGTTATTTAGATCGTGACACAAGGGTGATATAAACACATTAAAACTGAAAACAGAGGCAAGAAAGACTTATTGAGCCATGAAGAA
This sequence comes from Pinus taeda, assembly GCA_000404065.3. Lineage (NCBI taxonomy): Eukaryota > Viridiplantae > Streptophyta > Pinopsida > Pinales > Pinaceae > Pinus > Pinus taeda. The sequence continues at coordinate 352,239 of APFE030703015.1, read as the reverse complement.
GCATGGGAATCCTGTAATTAGCTCTTCAACCATCAAATCCACAACAGACAGATCATAATCCAAATGTTCTAGCCATCTTTGATCATAGAAACTCTCAGGTTTACAGCGCAAGTATCAAATGAGATTATCAACCAACCAACTCTTTTTCATAACAGAGGGTGGTTTTTATAGTGAAAATATCTCAAAAATATCTACAAAGGCAGATCTTAAACATATATGGGGAAATCAATGCCTTTTGTCCTAATATCTATTGAAATAAATGTTTAAAAAGATCTCCAACAACTAAGTTAGGGCAGCTGGCAGCTCAAATATCTATCTAAGGCTGCCCATGAGGTAGCAGCCTCAAAAATGGTTTAATACAGTCCTTTGTTGCTATGTGCTGGCTCTTTTGCCTTAACTACACTTTGAATACTGAAATGCTGCCCATATGTGTCTCTATACACCGCTTCTGCAAAAAATCTGGGCTTTAAATCACTTGAATTGCTTCTTTAGGCGGTTCTGCTGCTGCTAAGTGGCTTTAAGGAATTTAATAATGAGCTGGTGAGCTTTGATGGCTCTAAGCTGCTTCATTGACTTTGAGCGATCCCTTTATTGCCATCTGCTTTGCGTTTAAAGTCCCCTGCTGATATTCATAACTGATACACTTTGTCGGTTCACTGATATACTTTCAATGAACCTGGGCACCTTCTTGGCTTCTGATACGCTTTGACTGTCCCATCGCCCCTCGACAGAAACTTGCAAATATTTCACATCAGGCAATATGAGGTCTCTGTGCGAACTTGCTTGGATAATTGAATATATGCGCTTCTGAACTCATGTCGGTGTCTTTCTCGGTATATGATACATATCTTGTTAGAATCAAAAGAATGCTTTGTTAGAATCCGAAGAATGCTACATTACTCTGTCGCAGACTTTGGATTGAACATAATGACAAGTAATATACAATTTCAATTGAAGGTGTCATTCACAACAGATAGGATCAGGTCCCTCCTGCAATTTTTCCAAAGACACAGCATTGTTCTTGGTCCTTGATAGGTGCAAGAATGTAATCTGGATCACAACTGGTGTTATAAAACCTATCATCGTTAATATAATTTATCTTTTGACCACTCTTTCTGTACTCCTCGATCCAGATTCCCATGGCAACATCTTCCAACTTAAAAAACTTGAGTTGTTTCTCCTGATGACGCCGAACAACAAATTTGGCTATATCTTTTGAAACAATGTATCCTGGACCATGTGCCCATGGTGGATAAAAATTATGGGGCCATTCCTCCGGGCTTATGTACCATTTTCTCTCTTCACTCCTATGAGGTTGAGAATCAAATGATATTAGACCATAAAGAAGACCCTGTGTAACCTTTGTTTTATTGAGAACTGAGAGGATTGCATCAACTCATACAAACGCATCGTCATCTGTCTTATTTGCTCATCTGTCATCTCAAACCCGAGGGCCCTCATTGCAACATTCAGCTCCTTTGCATCTATTGTACCTGATCCATCAGTGTTAAATAATTCAAATGCCTCCTTGATCTTTTATCCTTTTTGCTCAGACAATCCATGATTGCGGCCTTTACGCTTCTCACGCCTTGAAGCTCCGACACCGAGTCGAACATGTGATGACATTTTGTATGGGGCAGGATAAATATTGGTCGATCGCACCCAAAATGCACGAATCTTCCTCTACCTGGTCGCAGAGATTGTGTTTTCTCTGCACGCTTAAATTTGTTGAAGCTTCAAATTACTTCTGGCACTTCTATCTGCACTACTCTAATGCATTTTGTGCGAAACATTATTCTTAATTTCTTGGTAAACCAGATCACGGAAGCACATGAGGCCAACTTCATTTAGTGCAGGAAGAGAACGCCTTGCAATGAAGTAACGATCCAAGTAATTAAAGAAACGTGAAAGCCACCGAACCATTATTTTGTGCATCTATACCTTTCTAAGAATACAATTTGATTTGTATGGTATTTGCTTGCCATTTATCTGCGCAAACAAGCAATAGATTAGACCACACCCACCTACACACATGCACCCCTCGGAAGAGTCAAGCTGCACTAGAGCATTCTGGTACCAAAGTGGTTTACTGGTATACTCAAAATGGGGTGGCCCTTTTTCATTGTCTACATTGTTAGAAAGAGGGATCGGTAACTTCTCAATCCCATATGTCTGAATAAAGAAGACCTGCTCTTGTTTGAGCCTTCCAGAACCTAATGCTTTTTAGAATTGCTGAACCAAGCTCTGGTTGACCTGGTATCCTATGAAGCTTGTATTTAAAAACGCCACATCCTGAACGCCCTTTATCTAACCAAGACTGTTCAACTTTATAGAGACAATCATAAATATAAATTTTACCAGCAGGACTCATGTTGCCTTTGACACCGCGAATCACTCTGATCTCAACTCCATAGTGCATGCTTCGTTCCAAAGCAAGATTGCCTCTCTTAAGCTTTTTATCAAAGATCTGCTTCTTATCCGCTATGTAATTATTTCTTCCTTGCCTAATATATATCAACACATCACCCCTATCATCATCAACTTCATAACCACCTGAAGAAATTATACTGATTGCCACGGGCTCATTCCATTGATTGTTTTTTAGCAGTAACGAAATCAATACCAGCCTGACTCGGGCCATGTAAACCAATTACACAGAGCTCCATTCGGAAAAATGATCACCCACATGAACACCTGGGACTGGACCTATAAATCTTCTACCTCGGTTTATCCACTGCCCTTTGTCTGTCATTATGGTCCCTGCCTTTAAGTCAGGACGCCTTGCTGCTCCACCTAATTCCTTGTAGAATTCATCTTCATTCATCAGGTTGCGCCGCAATGCATCAAATGTCATCATAGCCTTCCTGACCCGTTCCCTATCATCACCATTTGACGATGCATTCTCTTTAGTGGTACGAACAACAGATGTCTCATTGACAAAATACTTGCGTTTTCTTTCTATATGTTTCTGTCTGTGCAAGCAAATTACCAGGAGTCTGTAGCATGGAACCTGTTCCAAGCACAGTCAGGTCCTTGAAACGACTCAACCTAAAAATCTCTGATGAAGGGAATGGGCTATGTAGAAAGAAACCAAGCTTCACCCTGTTAGCATCTTCATACGCAAAGTGGACCATAGAACGTCTACCAATGGTTTCACCATTCCCGTAACAAGCCCAGAAAAATCATCACTTAATTTTTCCACGTCTTGGGTGATCCGCTGATCTGCATCTATACCTTTCTATTTGAGTCCTTCGGTATAAGTCCCATAAAATAGCCTACAATCTCTTGAATAAAATGGTTCAAATACACTACTTGAACTTCTGATAGCTCTCCAACAAGACTATAGTCATAACCTTGATAATCGTCATCTTCAGAATTGGCTGGACAAAGGATGAGCCACCAGGATCACGTATATCACAGACCCAATAGTATGGGTGGGCATCATCGAGGCTACTGTCACTTACTTTCAGATTTCCCAAAGAAGCCTTTACACCAAAGGTGGATGGAAACACCTTTATATCAGCATGTTAGTTATCTTGATAGAAAGTAGCAAGTTGGGTTTCATTTTCATTGTTTCAGAACAAACTGCACCCGTGCCATACTCAGGACTAGTGAGAAAATCACTCTATCTTTGCCTTTCCCAAGCAGCCCTTTTACAATAGAATCCTTCTGGTATATTGCCACATTTGATTCTTCTTTAATGTCCTTTTCACCAGTTTCTTGCTCGATAATCGTCGTGAGTGTATCATTTTGTTCTTCATCAATATTTTTGTCTGTGTCTTCAATGTTTATAGCATTCACAAAATTCAACACTGCCATAATTTTTGGCCTGTTAAAGTAAAAGGAGAGTGTAGCTAGTGAAAGCAATACCTGCTTGTCAATATTAGTATATGCTGGAGAATCCTGATCCAACAGAATAACCTGTGCCTTCACAAAGCTATCTAAGTACCCTGGTTGTTCCAAAACATGGCTTTGTTTGAATCTTTAATGAAAGACCGAACTAGAAATTGACATGATGGACTTCCTTTACTTACAAATGCATCTTCAATTTCCAATGATTCTAAAACAACCCTAATGGCCATATCATGCTCCCTCATAGAAAATTCCACCTTGCTACCTAAAGCCCGAATTTCTAAGAGGCACTACTCATCACTGAGCAAAATCAATGCATTAACCATCTTAGCCACCTTAATGTTGAGTTGTCCTGCATCACAAATAGCAAGAACATTTTCCACATCACCAACTGATTCTGCAGGCACATTATAAGTATGTTTTCCCCCAAGGTTGATCTGGTGCTTGTAAGAACTAGCGTTAGGTGATTCCAGAACATAAAGAAATGGGCCAACTAATGCCGCATACTGATACTGCCATACAGCTTCTCTATTGCCAACTCCCTTCCAGGACAAAACATGTAAATAGCCATCAAAATCAGCTGGATCCCAAGGGTGAATAGGATCAGAAGTTTCATTTTGAATCTGACAGATTAAACAGCTTGTATAATGCAATTTCTCTAAAATAATTCTTTGAAATATGGTTTGTTAAATTGTTAAGCATTTCCGCCATCCTAGAGTCAGCTTTGTTGTTAAATACCTGAGGGAGGGTGCAACAACAGAGGAGGTTGCACTTTGTAATACACTAATTCAAACTAGTCGAATAAAAGATTCCTTGTCCTGCTCCAGAACATATTTTACACTTGTGCCATTGAGGGAAGCTATACGACCAGAAATCCAAGTTCGTGATATCACAAGCAAAGATACTGCAAAGATTTGTGCACCTTGTTTGTTATATAATGTCGGAACCAATATTCTTAGGAGTGTCGCTACTCTCGCTGGCATTTTCCTTGGCCTTTTTTAGCAAATATGGAGCATTGCAGTATGCATAGTACGACATATTTGGCATGTAAAATTGTCGATCATGAAAGATGAATAACCTGCTGCAGCAGGAGGCTAACATGTTTCTTCTATTTATTTGTTAAAACATTGTTTTTCTTTCTCTGTTATTCTAAAAATCTCAATTACTTATCAAAAAATGTGATGAATAGGGTTTGTTATTTAGAGCACCCTATTTTTGATGTTAGTAATTTTCATGTTTTCTACTGAAGTCAAATTAAGGAATTCTTAGTTGCTCCTTAATTTCTACTAAGCCTTACACTTCTGCTATTTCACAATCCGTTTAAATTATGAAAGATCCAAATATTGAAGCCTAGCTTTCCCTGTGAAAAATCCTCTAAAATTTGATGCCCAAATCTAGCTTAATCTATAGACTCCATAGCCCCATGGAATTATAACACTTAAATCAACCAAACCATTCAAACAAAACAATCAGTACACTCTTAACTAGCCTAAAATTTACATAAAACAAAGCTAAATTTTATATAGAGACACCTCTCTAAAGCTGGTAGGGCTAGATCCCAGCTTCCAAAGTGGTTTTGATGTTGTCCTATGTGTTTACTCCCTCAACCTCAAAAACTTGCATGTGTATTTTCCTTGCTAGATTTGGCTTGCATGGGATTTCATGTGGTTCTTTTCTATCATGGCATGGGCTTTTCGAGGTGTCACGGTGCTTTCAGCCTAGCCTTGCCATTTCCGGATAACCATGGTGTGATGGGGTTCTCATGTTTTGGTTGAGCTGGATTGCCGGATGGATTCGAATCCAAGTGATGTGTATCTCCAAAATAATAGAACACATGGCCTAGTAACCCCTGAGTCGGACTGTGGGTTGCGGTAAAACTGATTTTGTGTTGCCTGAGACAGCCTAGGAATCCTTGCCAGTGAATGACAAGATATACAGTAAAGCCAAAAGGTGGTTTTCTCTCTGTTGGGCCTAGTAATCCCAGGTTTGGGATATGAATTAAATCCTGGAGAGTGGGTCTCAGTTTAGGGGTGATCCGGGTTTGGATTGTGGTAAATACTAAGAGACTATGAGATAGAAAAATTCCTCACGATGTAGATGGAGAAATCCGGTGGCATCCATGCTTGTTTGGCCTAATGATCGGGTGGAGATCACGATAAATCCTATTATGATGTGTTCATTGTGTTGTCCTAGTGATCTGGGATGGATTATGGTAAAGCCTGGTTTCTATCTATGAGGGTGAGGTGGTATAGCCTCGGTATGCCCTGTTTGGTTCTTTTGGTTTGAGTCCCACATTCATGCTTGGAATATGGCACGGGGGTGAATGGTTGAAGAGAGATTTGGCTCAGCCATTCTATGGTCGGGTGGAACATGGTATTCCCATCTCCGCTTGGTTTATTGAATTCATTCATGAGAAATTCATTCTCTTGATTTTCTTGTGTAAATGTACTGATGTATATGTGGGTTTTGATGGGTGATATGTTTATGGTATTTCCGTTCCTATTGTGTTGGTTATATGTATGTTTTATGACAACAACTATGTATGGCTCTCATCATGTTTTTACTTGTAAATGAATGGATAATATGTCTATGGCCTAATAGATGATAATGCAACAAATGAAAAGAGGGAACAATGGTTCATAGCAATTCTTAGATAAGTATAAGATCCCTACACTTAATTATGTTGTTTAAACCTGTAGGTTACATGTTGATGATATGTTTGAAAAAATGCTTGGCACGACTAGTAGGAGTTTGATTAAGGTCTTGTTCAACTTATTGCTTTTGCATAATTATTTCCCTGTATTTTTACTGATTCTAGGCTATCACTCCATTCTAGGCAGTGGCTTGGGCTCTGGGCCTGAAAAAGTGGCTTAAATCTCAGGGTCGCTAGCATAGAACTAGCAACTTTGGTATATGGTCGCTGGCAGACAAGCCTATGAGAACAACTTTGGGTCTCTGGTCACTCCCTTGCCCATAGCATGAGAGCGACTATGGCTTAAGAGATCTAGAATAGCGGTGGAACCCGGGGACAGGCTATCTGAGTGGCTGACATATCTCCTGTGGATCCTGAAGCTAATGCTAGATGACTGTGTGTGATGTTTTTGTCGATTCCACTTCCTTAAGGTCACATAGGAGGTCGAATGATCATAGTAACCTCGCGTCTCACGTTTACATAAGTTGGCATGGTTACTTGGGTGGATGTTGGAGGAGGGTGTTACAGAGTGGAATCAGAGCATGGTTCACCCCTCAGACTGGATGGACAATGTGTGTTGGTCATCCATGCATATCAGTTGCATGTGTTCCTTTTACACTTGTATTCCATGTGCTTGTTGCATTTGCTAGATAATTGATTATGGTTGTAGTAAGGTTGCCATGTTGAATTTGATGTTGATTTTGTGGAACGCATTGTCATGAGTATGTGACTAGTTGCATATGGTTATGTGTCACTTACATGTTGATTATATGTCGCTTGACTACATCCTTGTAGGTCAGGTGCATCCTTGAATGTTTTGATTACATGTATTAGTCTTGTAGGTTGATTACAAGAATTGATCGCTTATGCTCGACTACATGTGTTCATACGTATGTGTAGTTGATGAGGCATTGTTTATGCATGTTGATAGTTGCATGTGGAAATGTGTGCAATGGAGTAATGGTTGTTGTCATGCATGAGGCCATAGGATGCATTGTTGATATGACCTTGCATTGATGACTGGACCCTAACTAGAATGATGTTTATGAATTGATACACTTATTCGATATGTGTCTATATGTTGTTATGATTATAATATGTATCACATTGATTTAATGACCTTTCAGACAATGTATCCTCCCCAAATTATACTAAGGTACATTGATTTATTGTCATTTGGTTTATCTGAGATATTATGCATTGCAAGAAAGAGATCAAATGGCTAGCAAGGCAGTAGACTACATAGAATCTCCCTATGCATCAGATGAGAAACGTGGTGTTGGGCACTCTTCTAATTTGGCACATTAGGTCTCCTCATAGATACAGGTAGAATATATCTGATACGATGAGAGATGGTAGGCTGTTAGATGCTCCGGATAAGAGAGGGATGGATACATGTACTATTCTAGTTCTATTTCTGATAGAAATCATGATCATCATCGTTATCATCCTTACAGGAGGAATGATAAGGGATACTTACCAGATGAATTTAACAAAGCAAAGCCACATACTTTTTATGGAGATATGAAGAAGCTGAAAGATGTAGAGGCTTGGATACTTGGGATAAAAAAAATCTTTGAGTTGCATAATTACACAGATAACATGAAGGCCAGAGTAGCAATCTTCAACTTGTAAGGTAAAGCAGACATTTGGTGGGAAGATGTTAAGTGGGTTAGAGACATCATGATAGATGAATTGAGTTGGTGGGAGTTCAAGAGGCATTTTAGGAAGAAGTACTTATCAGAAAGGTACTACGATAGTAAGGCTAAATAATTCTATGAGCTAAAGATGGGATCAATGAAAGAAGAAGACTACTCAACCAAGTTTTTGGAGCTATTGAGGTATGCACCATATCTATTTGATGAGAAGGCTAAAGTTCAGAGATTTTTTAGTGGTTTTCCATTAGCATTTAGAGATCAATGAGTATGATGAGCCTTAATCACTTGAGGAAGTTATTAGGAAATTGAAGCATTGCTATGAACAATCAAAGTGTAAGAATGAATCTCAACAAGGATGGAAGGTAAAAGACAAAGGTAAAGGTAAATGGCATCCTAAGAGGACAAGGCCTCAGCATGCAGATGAGAAAGAGAATGTGGCACCGCAAAATAGATTTAATGCAGCTCAACATGGACATCAATTGCTGCAACAACATAGAGGTTTTGGTACTGGTCGGTTGGAGTGTTGGGCATGTGGCAAGGAACACCTTAAGAGAGATTTTCCACAGAATCAGGATGGTAGGCCTTAGATATAAAGTGCACAGGAGGTGAAGACTATTAGGGATGTAGGGCAGATCATTCCTCGTATCTATGCAACAACGGAAAACAAGCAAACAAAACATCATGCATATATCATTGAGATGGATGCTAAGATTTGTGATCAACTTATTCCTATTTTGATTGACCATGGATCTAATTATAGCTATGTTAGCCCTGACTTGGTGGATAAGTGTGGTTTCAGTAAGGAATTACATGCAAAGTCTTGGTTAGTGCAGTCGGCTATAGGTACAAAGAAGCAAGTTCATCATTGGGTAAGAGTTTGTGCATTTGATTTGAATGGTATGCCTACTGCAACACATCTAAATGTACTACCATTGGGATCATACAATATGTTGTTGGGCATGGATTGATTGTGTCTTCATAGAATCGTGTGTTAATGACAATAGAGAACCAAGAGTCTTGCAGGGTAAGAAGAAAGCCACATCAGTTAGGATGGTGAAAATTATGCAAGCGAAGCATAGTCGCAGGAAAGGGTGTATGTTGTTTGTAGTAGACATTTCTAGCGATAAGGGTAAGGCGGTTAAGGATGCATATGTGTTGAGCAGGTACCCAGTTTTGCAGTAGTTTCAGGATGTATTTCTTGAGAAAATTACAAAGTTTCCACCGCACAGGGAGGTAGAATTTTTGATTGAGTTAGTGTCAAGGGCAACTCCAACATCAAATTCACATTATAGGATGAGAACACCTAAGTTGGCTGAGTTAAAGCTACAGTTGAAGGAAATGTTGGACAAGTGATACATTAGGCCAAGTGTATCACCTTGGGGTGCGCCGATTTTGTTTGTGAAGAAGAAAGATGGAACCCTTAGATTATGCATTGACTATAGGCAGTTGAACAAAGTGATTATCAAGAATAGGTACCCTTTGCCGAGGATTGATGACTTGTTCAATCAACTGAAGGGAGAAAAAGTGTTCTCAAAGATTGACTTGAGATCTGGATACCATCAAGTATGCATCAAAGACGAGGACATTTATAAGATTGAGTTTAGAACCAAGTATGGGCATTATGAGTTTGTTGTAGTTCCATTTGGCTTAACTAATGCTCCAGCTACATTTATGTGCTTTATGAATAGTGTGTTGCGTCCATATTTGGATAATTTTTTTTATTGTGTTCATTGACAATATACTAGTATATTCTAAAAATGAGGAAGAGCATGTCGAGCATTTAGTAGCAGTGTTGAGGTTGTTGAGGGAGCATCAGTTGAATGTTAAGCTCACCAAGTGTAGTTTCTTTCAGGCTGAGGTACATTACCTGGGGCATGTGGTCTCCAAGGAAGGCATCACAGTAGATCTAGAGAATATAAGGGTCATCATGGAGTGGGTAGCTGCTAAGAATGTGGATGAGGTGAGATCTTTCATGGGATAGGAAAGATATTATTGGAGGTTCATCAGGAACTTCTCATAGATTAATTATCATATCACATCATTGCAGAGGAAAGGTAAGAAGTTTGAGTGGACAGAAGAGTGTGAGGCTAGCTTTGAGTAACTTAAGCAGTTATTGACACATGCACCAGTGCTACAGATTACAGATCTGGACAAAGAGTTTGTAATATGCGCAGATGCTTGCAAGAGAGGACTTGGTGGATTCCTTATGCAAGATGGATAGGTGGTATGTTATGAGTCACAAAAATTAAATAGGAACGAGTAGAACTACTCGACACATGATCTTGAGTTACCAGTGTGTTATCACTCAGGTTGTTTCCTAGGAAAATTCTAAGGAGGGAATACAGCCGAGGTAACCACGAACCAATATTTTAGACACAGATTCTAGCCAATCTGCATCTAGAGAGGGCTCTCTTTGTAATTTATCTTTGTTTTTAGATTATATTAGGCTAGTTATGAAGTACAAGGGTTTGGTTGATCCAGGTGGATGTTGGTGGCCACCCACCTATCCCATTTGGACCCCCGCAACTGTCTCTTTCAGTTTTTCAGTTTCCGTAATTGTAGCACAATTTACTATTTTTAGCAGTTTTTTCGGTTCCTGAACTTCCGGAGCCGTTTTGAGGCCCTAAACGACGTTTTTTGGGAAATCTGGGGGCAACATGGGTCCATGGACCGATGTTTTCCTTCCCAAAGTGGTAGTTCTCGGATAGATCTTTCTAACGAGCTATCATACGCGTCAAACGGAGATCGTATGCCAAAGTTACGACCCCGGGAAATTGATGTACCAATTGACCCAAAACGGGGCCCACAATTGGGCGTTTCATCTTCTAAGGGTCGGTTTTGGAATGTGAAGGGTTTTCCATCGTTTCTCAATAATAAATAGGCCTTTGAGCCTCATTGTAACACAAGTTCGGAACAGTT
>APFE030703015.1:322562-338191 GCA_000404065.3 Pinus taeda | reverse complement strand
AAATAGGCCTTCGAGCCTCATTGTAACACAATTTCGGAATAGTTCAGAGACATGTAGCCGCACATCTCTTCTCAGAGATAAGCTACCATCGTCCTAGCTGGTTTATTTCCAATTCTGGTTGTAAGCATATTTCGGTATTTTTCATATGAAATGAAGCATTATTTCCGCTGCATCTTTGTGTATATGATTATCTCTGTATTTTATTGTGTTCCTGTTTAAATCCGGATCATTGGCTTTGAGTTTTGGATGGTGGTGTTCTGTAGAACAGGGCTGCAAGTCTGAGAGGTTCAATCCATTGGGCTAATGGAGTCTAGGAGGTTAAACTATTGGATATGGTCTATTTGATAGAAGGAGGTACTACAAAGCATGGTAATCATTCATGGAACAATTTATAAGCTGAATCAGATGGGATGGAGGCTGTGGTTGGAGGGCAGTTAAGAATCCTTCAACAAGAAAGTGAATGATTATGACCAAGAAGCAATTAAGAATTTCTTAGCATTAAATCAATAGGTAAGAACCAGGGAAATAGGAGCAGTTAAGAATTCCTATTTATGTTGATTCTGAAGAAACATTAATAATAATAAAGATTGAACACAAAGTGTAAACAAACAAATTTTGGGTTATTCTTTTTCTCTATTATTAAGATCATGAAACATATATGATGTATATAAACGCATAAATAGTAAAGCACAGGTGAGGAGAAACTTATTGATCCATAACATGGCACAAGAATTCTGTAGCAGGGCCCAGAGCATCAATTCCACATTCAAATAGTGCAGCGACAATGAAATCCAACAGCTTTTGTATTGAACAAATTCTCAGAGTTACAACACAGTCCAAAGAAGATATCACCAACCAACCTCGAATACTTCACTTGGGGATGTATTTATGCAAAAATTGTTTGCAAAATATCTGAATGAGAAAATATCAAGCAATAACTTCATCCATCTACTTTACAAGAGAAGTAAATGATGTTGGAAACCGGGAGAAATGAATGTAGAAGTAAATGTTGGTGTGCTAGTTGTTCAGTTGGTGAGATGCGTTTGACCTTTGAACTTGGCGAGTCAGCCTGGGGGTGCTTCCGCTAATATTTTTGCGTTGTTGTGCTGGCCCTTTCGGCTGTATCTGATGTTGCCTTAATGCGCTGTTGCTCCAGCCCGATTTCCATCCCCTATTGTTTTCTTCTTTAAGGCGCGTGATACCAAATTTCAACCTTCCAAAGCTATAAAAAGAAATTAAAGATATATTTATAAAATCTCCAACATTCGTTGCCACCATTGGTCTCCTGGCAACTGATGTCTTTTCAATTTCCTTAAAGTCTCATCAGCATCAATGTATATGAAGAAATCAGGTTGGACTGTGAAAAGATGTTTTGTTTCATGTTCAATATAGAACAGATTTTCCAAATTGTCATGTTTATAGTTTGCATGTGTCATCAGTTTGTGATCATTGGTAAATAAGCTGGGCAGACCCTTTTCCTGCAAAACTGTAAACTTCTCTGTAAAATCATTTATCCCCACTTGGATGTCTTGGCACTTCCTCTCCAGATTTTGTATGAAGTTCTTCATGGTCAGAACTCTCTTAACTGTTTGAATGGTGCCTGTCCTATCTCTGATTTCTAGCGTTGCTAGTTCTTCACTGGTGTGGGTATTTAAAAAGTGTATTAACCTATTGGCCTGTTCAGGCATGTGTCCCAATAATGTCTTGGCCTTTTGAATCTCAACTTGGGCTAGTACTATCAAGTCAATTTGCTCATGGATTGTTTGTATTGATCTCCATTGATCAGTGATGGATTGCCCAATATTAGTCCACAAGATCTTTTTAATTTCTGCTAGAGGTTTGTGAAGAGAAAGATCCTTTTCTAAGGATCTCACCTTGTTTTCCAATGCTTTTACCTCTCTGGTTCTTTCCGCCTTGATTTGTCATAACGTACTTCTAGTTTAGCCAATTTCTCCTTGGCCTCTTTTAGCTCTGGCACTTAGAGTTCTAACTCTTTCATTGCCTTCATTAGCTCTTCAATGTTTATGCTGGTACCTGGTGCTGTTGTTGTTGCTACTGTTGAAGTATCTGTGGTTGATGTACCTATTGCTGGAACAGTGGGAGGTACTGTTGTTGTAATTGTAGGAGGAGCGGTTGTAACTGTTGGAGTTATTTGAGGTGGCTGGGAGGTTGAAACTCCCTACTTTTCTTGTAATGGCTTCTCCAATTCCTGCTCTGTCTCATTTAGTCTTTGATTCATTTTTATCAGCAAATCCATTATGTCCTCCTCTTCTTTTTGCTGCACATCCTCTGTGGTTTGTGGATGCATTGTAATCGGCAGTTTCAATTGCTTTTTGAGGGCTGTGATGTCTTCTTCCTTCTTTTTTATCAATACCTTTATGCCCTTGGCATCCTTGGGATCATGTCCCAGCTCAATGATAATCTCTTCCAAGGATTTATTCCTATTATCCTTGGCTAATGATGAAGCCTTTTCCAACTCTAATTGGGCAGAGGTGTTATGCAATGAATTTTGCAATTTGTGAGCTAACAATGCCTTGTCTGCCAAGGTGGAGTACACCATTTCTCCAGTTTGCTTATGTAATTGAATCTAGTCCATTGGATTGATGTCTTTGGATAGAACTTCCAGATTGGTCCTGATACAATCAACAGTTGATTATGGTTGCTGTGTTTTAGGCTTAAAGTGACTAAGAGTCGTTTCTCCTTCTTGAATGTCATATGCTGACATTAACCTTTGTTGATTAATGGGAGCCATTCACAGCAATTGATTATAAAGTTGAATTCTTATTGGCTCATTCTTTGCCTTTATTTCAATAAATATCCTCTTAATATCCGAACCTTGCTTGCTTGGTGGCCTGGTGGATGAAAATTCCACACTTTGTTGCCTCTCTAGCTCTTGCTCGTATGAGCTAGCTGATGTGCCCACCATTGGAGAAGTTTGTTGTCCAGTCATTCCCTCACCCCTTAGGCTGCCTGTTGTCTCTTCCAAGAGTTCCTTTTCAGAGTAAGGATTTAACCTTTGCCTCTTTTCCCCTGGCTGTCCTTCTGGTCCACTGATAGGTGTGTCTTCTTGCCTGTCCCTTTTCTTGCCTCTTTCCTCATTTAGAGGAGTTTGTAATACATGGATTTCAGGTATCTTTGTCTGTGTTGAAGGACCTTGCCCTTGGCCTTGTTCCTTTGATGTATTTGGCTGGTGTGTCATTATTTCCTACTCTGTGTCTATTACCTCCTTACCCTTTGCTGATCCAGTGCTAGCTTTTTGTGTGGACTGCTAAGAAGTCCCGGCAAAAGATGTATCACCTCCTATGTGCTGAGGCGGCTTGATGGATACCTGTCCAAAAGAGTCCAATTCAAGCGTTTTTTTAAGCCCTTTCATGGCCTTTTCCAATTTCTCTTCCTCAGTAATTTCTTCAACTAATGTGTCTTCTATCCATTCTTGTTGATTAGCATACAATTGAATCTCAGGGATCTTGTGATGAACATATGGTGCTAGGTTGTTTTTGGCTTTTCTATAACTTATGAAATGACCGGGGTCATATGGTGCCCAATAAAAGCTTTGTTTCAGCTTAATTTGCTCCCCCAAAATCTTATCAACCTCTTCCCAGGCTTCCCTTTTATTGAAGACAAATGGGCCCAATTGATTTCTTATTTTGAGCTGTGCCTTTCTCTTAGCCTTGCAGAAGTGGATTATGCCTGCATGGATAAACTGCCTGAATTACTCCAATGCAAACAACCTCATGGGCACAAATTTGGGTAGCTTGTAGGGGCATAGTTCACAGCCATATATTCGGATTTCAGTGTGATTCTGGTAAAAGTACCAATCACTTATGCTGTAGCTTTTGGAAAGCTGTAAAATTTTCTGCATTTCATCAGAGAGTCTAGCAGCAGGAGTTGTCACTAATAAGGAAGAGGCTAGATGTATGAACAAGTCAATGAATTCACAGTAAGTATAAGGGGAGTCATTAACATGGTGGAAGACTGAGGTCCAGAAGATTACGGACCTTCGCTCTCCTTTGAGATCTAATTTTATGAGGGGAATTTGAAAACTATCTGGTTGATTGTACAACGACAAATGATATATGTATGATGTGTGTTTAAACACTCTTTCTCTGTCCAGGCTCATGAATTTCTCATGGATCTTATCAGCTATGAAGGTGGCATAATCATACTTGACAGCAGGGAGTTGTCCTGGAGTGAAAATGGATAACAAAACTAATGTGGTCTCATCAACATACTCCGTTGTTTTAAATCCGAGGATATAAGAGATCATGTCAATAATGAATTTCCCAACCTCATTGAACCAGACATGGACATAGGGAGGGGACTTTGTGGGCTGGAGATCTGGTCTTATAAATGTTTGAGCAATCCAGGTTAACTCTGACTTGGGCAGTTTGGCACCTTGGTCAAGTAAAAACCCCATGGAAAGAGGAGTCAGAGGTTGAGTGGGCCTGAAGTGTAGCATTTCATTTATGGATTCAGGGGTGATGTAAAAGAGGACACTTCCAGAAGGGGCCATAACTGCTCTTTGAGTGGGCTCATAATTGGCATGACATTGGTGGATGAGGTCAGGGAATACATTCACTGAAGGGAGGTAGTACATGGGCATGTTGGACTCCCAAATTCCATAGACATCAGTATTGTTGTGGTAGCTATTCCTAATTTCACAAAATGCTTGGAGATGAGGCTTGTCACCAATTAAGTCATTAATCTGGAAATCTCTGTCAGCTAAAGGTATCCATTCCAGTTCTTTGTGTGGAGCATTGAGAGGTGCAACATTCAGGGCCACTGGAGCCTCCATTGCTCAACTGTCTGTGATTTTTCAATTTGGAATTTGGGTCTGTGTAGCGAAAGTAGATAAAAGAATGGCTCCGGGGCCTTTCTCAGGGAATTGCGGACTGAAGTCAATTCGAATTTTAACTTGTTGGGTGAATCTCACAGTGGAAAACGAAGTTTGCAGGGTTTTTCGGTAAAATTGGACAAAGACAGTGGTAATGGTGTGCTTGTTGAAAGTAGTTTGACGATTTGAGCTTAAATTTGGGTGTTTTTTGGAAATTTTGCAGAGGAAAGTTAGAAATAGGGGCTTGGGAACAAGATTTAAGTAAATACCTGTTTTTATCGACTCACTGTGTTTTTAGCTGCGGGAGTCGAGTTTTTTTGCGGAAAATGGACAAAACAGGTATTGTTGGGGTGTATTTTTCAAGAGCTATAGACTGAATTTGTTCGATTTTTGGTTCTACGGATGCAATTCAAAGAAAACTGGAAATACACAGGGTTTGGAGGTAATGGAGTAAATACCTGTGTTTTTACGACACACACGAAAGTACTTGGCAGGTTGGACGATGATTTGCAGAGCAAGATGCTGGATTATGGTGGCCGGGGTGACGGACTGGAGTTTTGGTGGTAAGTTCGTCGTAATTTGCATGCACAGGTTCCGTAAAACAACGAATAGAAATGGACAAAAACAATCACTTTCATGGGTTTTTTAACACAATTTCAACTTCACAGGCTTTTGGCGCTTTTTGTTGGGTGACGTCAGCATGGCGTAATTTTTGTCGTGTAGCGAGGTACGGAGGGTGATGTGGCAGATGATGTGGAGGTGAGGTGGCGGATGACGTGGGTGATGACGTGGAGGTGACGTCATCGAAAGACATCATCGGGGGTTGAGCGGGGGTGGTATATGGTATTCCCCACACTACTTTTGGACAAAAGTTATTTCGGGCAGAGGGATGCGATGACACCAGGCAAGCGACACGCGTCCCACGGTACGACGGGAATACCACTTTTCATCGAGTGCTAATCATCGGCCATCGGAGGGGTTCTGATATTGTTGTGGGCCGTTGGATGGGAAAGCCCAAATCCAACGGTTGTCGAGGACTGGAGTGACGGTTGTTTATTGCGCGGGGAGCCGGGTAATAAACCATGATTTAATTTGTATCGAGGGAATTCCTATTGGGTGTCGGGGGTTTATATTATTGATTAACCAGGTGCTAATCAATATTTCCATATTTTGCGCGGGGAGGGTTGTCCATAAGTTTTCAGATAAATCTTGGACCCCCTTATCACATTAATATATGGCTTATAACTAAGCCCGGGGAGGGATATTAAAATTTTGGGGTTTTGTTTATGTATTTTATATGGTACGGGGATGGGGAAAAATCTTATATAGGAACACTATATAATAAAGTTAATATGTTAATATGAAAAATATGTTTAAACAAAAAGCGCTAAGTTTAAAGTGAAAACTTAGGCTTAGGGAGATGAAATGACACCAAGCTATGAAGTTTGGTAAACTTAGCATAAGGGAAGAAAAGCATTTTACACAAGAAATGTGGCTTCCTTGTCTTAAGTGAAAACATAGTTTTACTTAGTCTTTGTCATGAAATGAAGTGAGCTAGGAGCACTGAGTAGATCTTAGTGTCCTTGGAGGGAGTTTAGTGAGTAATTTTGGGAGAAGAGTGAGGGAAGTTAGTCATGCTCCATTTGTTTTGTAGCCAAACCATTGCCATTGTGCTTGTGATATTCATGAGAGATGAGTTATCTTTGAAAGACAAAATTGCTCATAAACCGACTTCTGCAACATCAAAACTGTCTACCGAGCCTATTGTTCCTAACATTTTTTCTTCCTTTTTCCTTGGGTGCATTTGAACTAGAAAACCCTTGCTTTTTTCTTTTCTTTTAGCTGCCATCCTATCCAAGTCTACCCTTATTTCTTCTAGGGGCTTAGATTTAGCTGTTGAGACCCTTTGCTTCTCTACCTAGCTATTTGTCTGCCAATGCTTGAACTGTTTTGGACAGACTTTATTCTCTATTTCTAAGACAAGTAAATTTAAATATGGACCTGGCCAAGATTGAGTTGTTAGGCCATCCATCAACTGTGACACAAGTCAACTGATTGCACACAATAAAATTTTCTGCAAAAATAGGATAGTAGTGGCATTTTGGATTGGCGCACTTTCCTAGTCTTCTTTGGGGTTCATTTCTTTTCTTTTGACAAATTCATTCTTTTTGCCCTTTGATCTTTCTTTTAGGGCATACCCTCTTTTCATTTTTTAATTTTTTGTTTTCTTTGGAATATAGAACACCTTTGCAACCAGCCAAAGGTTTGAACATAGTAGGCCTTATCAATGTCAATCATGAAAAATGACACCTATTGGTATAGGAACCTAACACAGTGATCATACATGCATTGAAGATGTGGAGACAATATCTTCTTGGAAGGAGGTTTGTATTTATGAGTGATCATATTGGGTTGAGGTATTTGTTTGACCAACTGAATATGAATGCTAGGCAGGCTAGATGGTTGGCCACGATCAATGAGTTTGATTTCAAGATCAGGTACATCAAAGGTAAAGAAAATAGGGTGGTAGATGCTCTCACCATGTGGGTACATGTAAATCACTTGGAAACTATGAGCTCCTACGGGACAAATCGACATCATAGGATCTTGCAGGCAAGTCAATAGGATGTCAGGTATATGGAGATTGTGCACAAGTTGCAGGAGGGTACTGGTACAGGTACATGTGGTAATACATGTACATGTACAGACAATGGTACATGTACATGTGGTAGTACATGTACAGACACATGTACAAGTACAGGTGCAAGTGCACAGGGTATGGATTATTATGTTACACCGAATGGATTGGTCAGATTCAAAGACAGGATATATGTGCTGGATAACAACGAGCTCAAGAGAGTGATCTTGAGAGAGTTTCATGTGAAACCTTATTTAGGTACCTCGGGTTATCAAAAGACATTGACTGCAGTGAAGAAATTTTATTATTAGTTTAATCTGAAGAGGGTTGTAGCAGAGTTTGTGGCTAGGTGTTTTGATTGACAGTGAGTGAAGGCAGAGTGCAAACATTCAGGTGGACTGTTACAACCAATCGCCTTTCTAGAGTGGAAATGGGAGGTCATTTCCATGGACTTCATTAAAGGGTTGTCAAAGATAGTGAAACAACATGATTCCATCATGGTTATCATGGACAAGTTGACAAAGGTTGCATATTTCTTTCCAGTAAAGTCTACATTCTTAGCCAATGATGTAGCACAGGTATTCATCTAAGATGTGGCTAGACTACACGGTGTTCCAAAGAATATTGTTTCAGATAGGGATGCAAAGCTCACTTCCAAGTTTTGGAAGGAGTTATTTGCAATTTTGGGCATAGAGTTGGCCTTCGGTACAACTTACCATCCATGGACAAATGGACAGATAGAGAGGGTCAACAGGATATTAGAGGACATGTTGAGGATGTATGTGATGCATCAACAATGGAAGTGGGAAGAGTATATCCCCTTGGTAGAGTTCGCATACAACAACGGGTATTAGGAGTCATTAAGGATGAGTCCTTTTGAGGCATTGTATGGGCAAAGTTGTAGCATTCCTATCAGTTGGAGTGATTCAGTTAACAATGCATTGATTGGACCAGAGATGTTGGCAGACATGGAACAACAAAAGCAGGTTATAAAGAAAAATATGAAGGCATCACAGGATAGGCATAATATCTATGCAGACCAAAACAAGTTGTTCAAGGAGTTCCAGGTTGGGGACATGTGTACTTGCACATCAAACCGAAGAAGAGTTCTTTATGGATTAGATCATGTGCCAAGCTGGCACCATGATTTTTTGGACCCTTCAGTATCATTGAGAGGATTGGGCCAATAGCCTATCGACTTGCACTGCCTTCAATAGTGAAATTCCATGATGTTTTCCATGTATATTTGCTTAAGAAGTATGTTAAGGATGTTGATCATGTGATTGACTGATCTGTATTGCAAGTGCAACCAGATGGAGAATTCTAGTCGGAGCCTTAGTCTATATTGCATAAAAAAATGTTCATGCTCCGAACTGAGCAATCAATCAAGTTAAAGTGCAGTGGAAGCACTTTGGGCCCGATGAAGCTACATGGGAGATGCGGATCAGATGTGGGGTATGTATCCTTCCTTGTTTTCCAATTGAGGTAAAGCAGTTTTGGCTTGGTATATGTTTTGATGATTTTGTTATATGTACATATGTATATGGATGTAAATACCACCATGAGCTAATTTATAAATCTCCAATAAGCGATATGGGTGTTATGTCATTATGATGTCATGCTATTATGTTGTTATGTTGGTTTGCTTTCCGTAGGGTGATCATTGTAAATATTGCATCAAGCTATGCTATAAAGCTCCATGGGCAGTATGTTTGCTTTTTAGTGGTTTCGTTGAGGTCTTGCTATTGTCTAACACTGAGGACGGCGTTCCCCAAAAGGGAGGGTTCTATAACAGCCCTGGTGAGAATTCCATGTAATAAAATTTAATAAAGGAAAAAATACTAACCACGATTGATGGGACACTTATTCCAAGTTGAATGTTGGGCAAGACATCCTAGTGGGTGTTCATTTGATTGTTTATGGATAAGGAAATGGCTAAGGCTTTGGAAAGGTAAAATAGCATTTTTTTGGCACATTTATTTATGATAATTATGGAAATCGGGAGAAAAGGGAGGTGAAAGGTCACAGGTTGCATGTGAGGAGGAAATTGAAGGAAAATAATGGAAAAGGAAGAAAATAGAGGCCTCATTCGTAAAAGGGCTTCTGAGTATCAATTGGTAACCTTTTTTCAGTTGAGTTTTGGATCTCTCTCATTATTCTCCCTATCTCTCTCTCTCTCATACTCTTGGACACGGAGTTATCTTGGAGCATTTTGGCATGGGAGCAAGAAGGGAAAATAAGGCAAGAGGAAGCAAAGATCAAGCAGTTACAACAAGATTCATTGCAAGTATCGACTTTCATGTGTATTTTCCTTGCTAGATTTGGCATGCATGAGATTGCATATCGTTCTTTTCTATCATGGCATGGGTTTTGCTAGGTGTAACAATGCTTTTAGCCTAACCTTGCCATTTCTAGATAGCCATGGTGTGATGGGGTTCTCATGTTTTGGTTGAGCTTGATTGCCGGATGGATTCGAAACTGAGTGAGGTGGATCTCTGAAATGATAGAACACGTGGCCTAGTAACCCCTGAGTCAGATTGTCAGTTGTGGTAAAGCTGGATCTTGTGTTGCTTCGGATGGCCTAGGAATCCTTGCCAGTGAATTGCAAGATATACAGTAAAGCCAAGAGCTGGTTTTATCTTCGTTGGGCCTAGTAATCTTGATTTTGGGATATGTGGTGAATCTTGGAGAGTGGGTCTTAATTTAGGGCCTAGTGATCCAGGTTTGGATTGCGGTAAAGACGGAGAGACTAGGAGACAGGAAAATTCCTCATGGTGTAGGTGGAGAAATCCGGTGGCATCCATGCTTGTTTGGTCTAGTGATCAAGTGGAGATCACGGTAAAGCCTGTTATGATGTGTTCATTGTATTGGCCTAGTGATCCGGGATGGATTACGGTAAAGCCTAGTTTCTGTTGATGAGGGTGACGTGGTTTAGCCTCAATATGCCCTGGTTGGTTCTTTTGGTTTGTGTTCCACATTCATGCTTGGAATATGGCACGGGGGTGAATGGATGAAGAGATATTTGGCTCAACCATTCTATGGTTGGGTGGAACGTGGCAGTCCCATCTCTGGTTGGTTTATTTCATTCATTAATTATAAATTCATTCCCTTGATTTTCATGTGTAAATGTATTGATGTATATGTGGATTTTGATGGATGGTGTGCTTATGGTATTTTTGTTCCTATTATGCTGGTTATATGTATGTTTTATGACAACAACTATGTATGGCTTTCAACATGTTTTTACTTGTAAATGAATGTATAATGTGTTTATGGCATAATAGATGATAATGCAACAAATGACATGAGGGAAAAATGGTTCATAGTGATTCTCAGATAAGTATGAGATCTCTACTCTTAATTCTATTGTTTACACCTTTAGGTTACATGTTGATGATATGTTTGACGAAATGCCAGTAGGGGTCTGATTAAGGTCTTGTTCAAATTATTGCTTTTGCATCATTTTTTCCCTGTATTTTTATTGATTCTAAGCTATCACTCCATTCTGGGCAGTACCCTGGCCTTTGGGCTATGTGGCTTAAATCCCAGGGTTGTTGGCATAGTACTGGCAACTTTGGTCTTTGATCACTGGCAGGCAAGCATGTGAGAGCGACTTTAGGTCTTTGGGCGCTCCCTTGCCCATAACATGAGAGTGGTTGTGGTTTAAGAGATCCAGAACAACAGTGAGACCCAGGGACGTGCTGTTTGAGTGGCTGACATGTCTCCTAAGGATATTGAAGCTGATGTTGGATGACTGTGTGTGATGTTTCCATTGATTCCACTTCCTTAAGGTCACATAGTAGGTTGAATCTGATCATAGTAGCCTCTTGTCTCATGTTTACCCCGGTTGGCATGGTTACTTGGGTGGCTGTGGGAGGAGGGTGTTGCACTTAATCATATTTTTCAAGATTACCTAGTATTTAGAAACCCTAGGATTATCATATTTTCCAAGAGGGTCTCATAGCACAAGTGTTATGACTCTTCTTTTCAGCTCCTTTCTTGAAATAAATCACATTGATCAAAACTCTGCCATATACTAAACAATTAATGACATTATGAAGTAAGTAACATATATCAACCAATATAACCATGATTAGTACAATGTAAGGCATCTTTTGACAAAAAACATTGCTAAGGAATTTTCAGAGTGGTACAATATGTGATATTAATATTTAGATTTATACTTGATCAACACATACTCAAAAGCATCCCACTTGAAATTCTACTGAGTCTTCATGATTGAGAAGTAGTAACCTTGCAGAATTTTCCTATAGGACATGAGTATTTCAATACATACCACCCACAAATGCTATCAAATCATACTTGTTAATAGATCATCGAGTGGGGATTTTGATCCTTGATGCCCCGATTAAATTTACTATGATTCACCATGTTAAATATGTGACGATGAGTTTTCCTTCCATATAAAGGGGGTAGCAATTCCATGTTTGGATTAACCCATTCCCTTTAAATCTCAATTTAGGGTTAGGTTGATTCAAAGTTCTGGTTGATAAACACAAGATTACTCTTCCCATAATTCACTACCATGCTACAAGACACACTATTATCCACCCAAACTGACTAATAAATGATCACTCTTTCAGTCAATCAAATCAACCTTGAACGACGACCCCCTCGCAATAAATTAAGTTTGGCCACTCCCTCTCACATGCTTCCTAAGCATGATATTTATTCATAACCGCTTACTCTTAGACCCTTCCTTCATCGATGTAGTTCTTTTCCTGGAGTGATTAGAGTTTTTCAAATTCCAACTCCATCTATCATGTCGGAGACAAGTGTTTTCCTTCTCCCTCTCCCTCAAGCTTTTTGGATTTGAACACCAAACTTGTAAAGACAAATTGTTGCTCATTCTTTTGATCTAGTTGCCCTTCAAAATTGCTCTGATATCATGTTGATTTCAAAGGTATTCATAACTGATAGTTACTTCTAATGATTTAATCATTTTCGTATTCTTATTCATTTTTTAAGCAATTACACAAAGAACATCAACAATAGAAATATTTATGATAGTAGGATCATAAAGAGACAACCAAACAAGAGACACAAATATTTTACCCAGGGAAAACCCACTCAGGGAAAAAACCCAACAATCATTTTCCTTAGAGAAATTATTCAGTTCAACAAGAGATATATTTAATCTTTTCAGTCTAAAAACAAGGTCAAACTGACCATAGACAATTTAGGTCAATCCTGGTCAATCAAAGGTAAATAGTCTAACAAATTCGGTCTGCCATAAACTTTTATTCTATCCAAAAGATGTTTCATTATGCCCATATGATGGTCTAACCATAAACTCAACTTGCTATCTTTCTTTTCCTTCACTTGAACAAAAGAGTAAGTATGTTTAAGAGTGATCTAAATTGCTTGTTGGAAGAGGAGGATGAAATGACTTTATATAGTCATTCAAGGATCCCAAATTGGTGTCACTAAAGGGTCAAGCCGCCTTGATCATTAGGAGGGCCGACTTGATTTTTTGGAGCCAAAATTTTAATTTTTGAAAATTCGAATTTCCCTCTTTTGTATGCGACATGAAAAACCATATTTATGTTTATTATTTCTCATATAATTTTGAGGGTTAAATATGAATTATGAAGACTGACCATAGCTACAAAATTCAACAGATTAAGTTATAAAAGGTTTAGTGTTGGATGTCTCCCCTTTATCATTTCAATGGGATGGAGATTATTTTTTTTTGTTTTGATGTCCTTTCTTTTCAAAATATCCGAAGTAGACATTCCTTATATCATTCTCACCAATGTATCTCAGTTGCGTGCTCTAGCCACAATTTTTTTATTAATATAAATTATCCAAATATTGTTTAAAATAATATTGTTTGTATTTTTACATCTAATTATAACCTTCATATGTTCTTATAATAAGCTCATGATCTCTTTTACAAATAGAAGTAAATATTTGTTTTTTCATTATAATTAAAAAAATCATCTAAACTAAACACTAATATAATAAAAGAAAAAGATTCTTAATATGTGGAGGTTGACCATTATCACCTTTCCAAATGTGTATAACTCGTTTCTCTCAAATCTTCATCATTTGCTCTTCATCTAACAAAAAATCAAACAATTACAATGCATTTTAACTAGTAAATCATTTCATTCAAACTCTAGTTTCTTCAACACAATTGCAAGCATATTCTATATATATCAATACCAAATTATTGCTTTACGAACAAATTAACTACAAACTCATACTCTACAAACAACTCATAATGTACTAAATGCAACAACTTTTTCTTGATTGTGCTCTCTTCAATTTCTATAAAAATTTCAAAATTCTCAACCATGCTAGCCATCTCCTTTTCTTCTTAAGCAAATTTACATGTACCAAACACTGTGAGATTGCCATAGTTCGTCACACAATTGTTTCCTTTTTCTTCTTGTAAATTGGATCTAATACTTAAAAGTAAAAACTATAGACCAAAAATTAAATTTATTAATTAATTTTAAATATCAAATTAAATAATTTCATCAAATATTAAATAAATAATTATTAAAATAGTGATACAACTATTCCCAAATTAACATAAAAATAAGGCAGCATAAGTAGCGTTCTCTAACGCTTAGTTTAATTATTGAACTTTGAAAGGTATGAACCAAGTTTTATATTTGTTTAAGCCTTTTAAGTGTGTTTGTTATTATCGAGGAGAAAAGAAAAATGTATACTTAGGCCAATGGATGCAAAGGAGAAGTAAGATGGTAGGCTTCATTTTTTTAGGTGGTGAAAGCGCGTGTGGGATTTTAGGTGATCTTGATCACTAAAGAGCAATATAGCCAATGTTGAAAACATAACAAGGGCTACATAGTAGCTACTCTTATTTAGTTTAAATATAGTTATAGAGTGAAAAATAATAAAGACGTATAACTTTATATAAATTCATAGCAAGATAATTCATGATTGCATTATCTCTCATTAAGCAAAGATTATAAGAACTCCATTTGTGGATGGTTTTTTTTTTATAAACTTTAATACCATATTTGTTCATTATAATATATTATGTGTATAGATTTTTATGGAAAATTTATATTTTATTAGACAAAAAGGTACAACTACCTTCTAAAAACACTCTCATGGAAAAAGACAAAAGTGTAGTGTTTAAGGTACCAAAGTATTTTAGTTGTCAACAAAAAGTTTACAGCAAAGATGGTTTATTATACTAGTCAATATTGAAGATCAATTATACAGGAGAGTGTTCTAAAAAGTTTTTTGATAAATAATATATTGTAGTGAATTTATATTAAATGATATATCGTAGTGAACTAATATTTTTAGCACATTAAGCTAGAATATGCATTTAGATTTAAATCTTTGATTACTCTTAATTTATGGATATTGTCATATGTTTTGATGTATTTATTATGCATATATATGTTTTTTATGCATCTTTCTAAGATGATATATGGACCATGTATTTGGGAGTTGACTTATGAACCCAAATGTTGTGAACAATTTAAGGAAATTGTATTTATAAATCCTATTGTACAATAAAAAAACAATCAAATAAGAGTTAGATATTGTATTGTAAATAACTCCATTAAAATCTTTTAAATAATTTTAACAACAATGAATATCTAAAATCAACTATCCACCATGAAAGGCAAATTCCCATGGTATACCAAAAATCATGGCCTTTAATTCATAAAACTAATCATAAATGAAGATGGAATACAATACGAGTATCTAATCATTTTGTTTCTATGTTGAAAATAATTGCCTTTAATATTATTAAACATCTATAAGTAAAAAGTATGAGTCTTTAGATGTCAAACATGTTTCTCATTAAAATAATTTTGATAACAATGATAATTTGAAATCAACTACCCACCATGAAATTCAAGTTCTCTTTATTCACCCAAAATTATGATATAATTTGTGCATTAACAATCAACAAAAATGTATTACAATATGAATATGTAACCCTTTTATTTTGTGTTTGAAAGAGCTTCCTTCATAATTATTAAAAAATTATTATATATCAAAATTTGAAAAGTAGCAAGATTATATTATTAGAAAAGTGATAACATAAAATTGGCTATCTATTATCAAAGTTAAGTTTCAATGGTATACCTAAAACTATAGTCTAAATCATTAATGAAAGTACATTACAATATAAATATGTAA